>LNAC01000171.1:1327302-1425275 GCA_002007465.1 Ailurus styani
GGGGGGTCGTGGGGGGTAGGGAGGGAAAAATAATGAAACAAGATGGGATGGGGAAGGAGACAAACCATAAGAGACTCCTGATCTCACAAAACAAACTGAGGGTTACTGGGGGGTGGGAGGGTAGGGATAGGGTGGATGGGTTATGGACATTGGGGAGGGTTTGTGCTGTGGTGAGTGCTGTGAAAGATGTAAGCCTGATGATTCACAGACCTGTACCCCTTGGGCAAAGAATAAAAATAAAATTAAAAAAAAAATAAAGTGTTCCAAAAAAAAAAAATACATTACTCTGCATATACATTGTTTTCCATGTGTGTTTCCGTCATGATGTCTTCTGTTTATCTACCCGACAGATATTTATTAAGTGTGTCTTATGTGCCAGGTACTGCGGATGTGCCCGTGGACATGACTGACGAATTTTCTCTTCCTGGAGTTTGTCTTCTCGTGGGGACAGCCACGCAGAGGGCAAGCAAACAAACGAATGACAAGGTGTTAAGTCCATCAAGGAAAAACACTGATGATGTAGCTGAATGTGGCCGATAGGGTCCTTGGGCCAGGGTGGTGAGGGCCATCTTCTGCAGAGGGGTCCCATCATAGCCACAACCTGAGGAATGAGAAGCTTGTGATGCCCAGAGCTGGAGACCAGTGTTCCAGGCAAATGGAGTGGCAGGTGCCAAGGTCTCGTGGGAGCTCTCTTGCTATGTTTCAGTGAGAGTGCTCAGGCCTGTGTGGCTGGATCAGGGTGACCCAGGGTGAACCAGGGTGTTGGAGAGGTGGGAGGTAAGCCGTGTCTATGGTAAGAACAGCTACCCTTTATCGGTATGAGCATTTAAATTGCATTGCCTCTGTACCTTGCTGGGAGAAGATCATGGTCACATTTAACAGGTGATTAATGAACTGGAAGTTCAGAGAGGTAATGTGACCTGCCCAGGGTCACACAGCTAATAAGTATCAGAGCTGGAGTTCACATGTCCATCTATCTGATTCCAATATTTGTTCAAAAAATACATACTGGGTACTTCACTGTGTGCCTGGCACTTTGTAGGAGTTGAGGATAAAGGAGTGGACAGAATAGAATTCTTATCTTCCTGGGTCTCACCTCCAATAGAGGCAATTGGAAAGAGAACTAACTATATGGTTTGTCAGATTGTGGGCGTGCAGCGGAGAAAGATGGACTGGGGTAAAGATAGGAGGGGAAGCAACGGCTCTGTTACATAGGATTTTTAGAAAAGTCCTCAGGGAGAAGGGGGTTCCCTAAGTTCAGAGATGAAGGAAGTGAGAACAAGCCTTTGGGCTCTCCCTGAGAGAGCAGTCTAGGCAGAACCAGCCGTAAGTGGGCATGTGCATGGCCTGTTGGAGGAAAAGCAAGGTTATCAGTGCGCTGGATTCCTGGAGAGAACAGGAAACTGGTGGTCTAGTATAAGGACCTAGGCTTTTACTCTGAGCGAGGTGGGAGTTGTTGGAAAGTGCTGAAGGGGGAGCGCCTGGGTGGCTCAGTTGGTTAAGCGGCTGCCTTCAGCTCAGGTCATGACCCCAGAGCCCTGGGATCGAGCCCCTGTGTCGGGCTCCCTGCTCAGAGGGGAGTCTGCTGCTCCCTCGCTCTCTGCCCAACCTCCTGCCCCACTCATGTTCTCTTCCTCCCTCACTCTCTCTCTCAAATAAATTTAAAAAAGAAGAATTAAAAAAAAGTGCTGAAGAAAAGGAGGGCACAATAGGAATTTGGTTTTAATATGATTTGTCTGAAAACTGGGTAAATGTAGACCATTGAGGGGATAGGGCGGAAGTAGTAGATCAGGCTGGATATCATGGTGGCTGGGAGAAGGGTTGTGACTGCGGATGTGGTGAGAAGGGCGCAGATATAGGATATTTTTCAAAGTAGAGCCAACAGAACGTGCTGTTGATTGGGCTGTGAAGTGTGAGAGGAAGAGAAGTTAAGGATGGCCACAATGTTCTGAACAACGAGAAGGATGGAGTTACCATTTACTGAAAGGGACAAAAGTCACTGGGGATGGGCTTATTTTTGGGGGAAAAGGTAGAAAGTTTGCTCTTTATCCTCCCATTTTATTCCACTTCTTTATTATTGTTGTCATGGATACCTCTAATTTTTGCTAAGCAGGTCAACTGATGGGCAAACATTATTTGAGCAGAGGAGTGTTCACGTTTTTCCTCTTTCTAAAAAAAAAAAAAAAAAAAAGTTGGGTTTAAGACAAATGGGAGGATTGGGGCATGTGGCCAAACCCGGGAGTACACAGCCCCACATGATAAAATTAAAAATATTAAAAACAAAACAACACATAAACCTGTGCTAAGGCAAATGCAACCATTTCAAGGTCAGATTCTCCACCAAACCTGCTAGTCTGGGAATCTGGTACTATAGCTTGGAAGATTTGGGCATATCAGAGGGAAGTTTTATTTTGTTTTTCTAAGGAAATGTATCTGTGGTGTGTCAGATATCTTTCCTACCCTACTACTACTGAACTACCTTGAACTACTAGGTAGTTCATTGGTGGGGAAAAAAAAAAAAAAAAGAATGGGCAGCCACTTGAAACTGGGACAAGAACTAGCTAGAAGAAATACCTTAATTTCTTTCCCAAAGATAGATCTTGAGATTTCGTTTCTTATTTTCTTCTGTCTTCATGGTCTCACGTCTTCATGCAGAAAACCATTTGTGACTTCTGGAAAGCAGCCTGGGCACAACCTTCATCTTGTTTGGGTTATAGTACAGGGAGAGCAAGGAAGAAATGGAGAGGATTTATGCAAAACCCAGAGTGTGTTCTGCCTGTGTCTAGGGAGTGCTTGCTGGACTGCCTCCAAGCCAAGACTTGAAGCCCATGCATCTCACTGGTGGGTAGTTCCTTGATGTCACCCAAGGCATACAAGGCCAAAATTAGGAAATCTTATGCCTAGCAGAGCATTCTCGAAGGCCTTGCATGGTGAGTCGTGCAAGAGCCAGTGTCTCACGAGGACTCAGGGCTGCTTCTGCTCTCCGGGTGGGACCCACCTCCAAAGGATTTGGTGGGGCTGGCCAGCAGAAGTATTCTCCCGCCACCATGTTTGGGAACTGGGAACAACTGGTACATAAGTCAAAATGCATGGCCCCCAGTAAATTCAGCGTGCAGATATATTTAATTGGTCTGCAATAGCAATTATAAAATTATGCATATTTACAAAATTACCTATGGGTCAGTATTTAAAAAGTGGAAAATGTTCCGTGAAGATTAGAATTTCTGACTTCTGGAATTTGCAAGCTTGGTCCATATGGGGCCACGTCTGCCTGGCCAAGGTTGGGAGAGCCTCATCGACCAATTTTATGAAGAGCATGCTCTCTCTAGCTCACCTCTGTCCCTACCCAGCAGCTCCACTCTGTTGTTTCACCTGCCTGGGCTCTTCTGGACAGTTGGGAGAGGACCCC
Organism: Ailurus styani; assembly: GCA_002007465.1. Classification (NCBI taxonomy): domain Eukaryota; kingdom Metazoa; phylum Chordata; class Mammalia; order Carnivora; family Ailuridae; genus Ailurus; species Ailurus styani. Next base: position 1,330,712 of record LNAC01000171.1, read on the forward strand.
TGACCTATATATATTTATGTGCAGTATCAGTGGCTGTAACATATATTGCTCTAAATGCCTCTGATATCATCTTTAATTTAAAGAGCAGCCTGCCCTTTAGATAATCAACTTCGGCTTTTTAAAACCAGAATTGTTAATTATCCTGGCAGCATTTTCTTTGTTTTAGACCCGATAAAGTCACTGTTGAGGGATGTGATTATTTGGTGAGTGAATCTAAAAGGTACCCTGCCCCCACCCCTTTCTCCTTTCTTTCTTTCTTCTGCTCTATTTTCTCTTTACTCACACCCTCCCTGCCAACCAGCCCAACATGCAAAAGGAAACCCTTCAGGTGTTTAAAGGAGCTAGAAAATATTCCAGGAAATGCTGAAAGTTTGCCACATTGTCAGAGGATAAAAGCACAGTGTTCAATCCAAAGGCTTTGTGTAGTTTTTCCTTTTTTTTTTCCCCCCTCAATGCAAGTTCCAAGTTAAATTTTTGGATGCTTATCTTCTCTACATTTTAATGAGAAGCTTTTGCTAAGGATTTTTTTTTTAAACAAAGGCACAAAAGTTTGAACCCTTTGCACAAGAGCAGTGTGTATTGAAGTGACATGCTGTTTTTATATTTTGAAAAACACCAGTGCTCAAATAATCAGCAGGAGCAGGGATATTGGACAAGTAAATATGGGATATTATGCTCACAAGCAATAACTGTATCTTTTAAATATGCAAACCATGCAGCCTCCTATGGATTTTTTTTTCCATCACATCATTTTATAAGGGTAAGTGTGTAAGACTGGGTCTATAGTAAACTTTTACGAGTTAGATCATTTTTTTCCAGTAGTTTTTGCTGTAATTACCAAGATGTTTATTGTAATTTCTGATTGATCTTCAATTGGCACTGCCTTGTAACACTTTATCTTGACAATTTTCTGCCTTTAGGCCTTAGTTATGTGGTGAATGATTTATCTATAAACCTCCAACATACTCAGGACTGCTATGTTCAGAGAGATCAGTTTGTGAAGCGAAGAGTGTTTCTAAAAGCAAGTAATATTGAGGTTGTTTTTGCATTGAGGAAAATGAGTCACATTGACCCTGGTGGGAGGGACCTGTTCTCCTTCACCGCAGTTCTATGTATAGTTGTATCTTAACTTTTCAGTTTATTTCACATCTCTCTTCCCACTGGGCTGTCATTTCTCTTAGAGCAGGAATCATGGCTTTGGGTGGTTTTTTTTTTTTCTTTTTTTTTGGTAGTGGTTCTTAAAATTTTTTTTTTTTAAACTGTGGTCAAATATCCATAACATAAAATTTACCGCGTTAACCATTTTTAAGTGTATAGTACAGTGGTGTTAAGCACACTCACATTGTACAAGCCTCACCACCATCCACCTGCAGAGCATTTTCTTTCTTTTTTTGAAGATTTAGTTATTTATTTGAGAGAGGGCACAAGTGGGAGGGGCAAAGGGGGAGGGAGAGAATCTTTTAAAAAAATTTTAAAATTCAAATTCAATTAATAAACATATATTATTTGTTTCAAGGGTACAGGTCTGTGATTCATTAGCCCCTTATAATTCCCAGTGCTCATTACAACACAGACCCTCTGAAATGTCCATCCCCCAGTTACCCCATCCCTCCACCACCCTCTGCTCCAGCAACCCCCAGTTTGTTTCCTATGATTAAGAGTCTCTTATGGCTTGTCTTGCTCTCTGATTTCGTCTTGTTTCATTTTTTCCTCTCTTCCCCTATGGTCCTCTGTCTTGTTTCTTTCTTTTTTTTTTTTTTTAAAGATTTTATTTATTTATTTGACACAGAGAGATTACAAGTAGGCAGAGAGGCAGGCAGAGAGACAGGGAGAGGAGGAAGCAGGCTCCCTGCTGAGCAGAGAGCCCGATGTGGGCCTTGATCCCAGGATGCTGAGATCATGACCTGAGCCGAAAGTAGAGGCTTTAACCCACTGAGCCACCTAGGTGCCCCTCTGCCTTGTTTCTTAAATTCCACATATCCATGAGATCATAGGATAACTGTCTTTCTCTGATTGACTTATTTTGCTTAGCATAATACCCTCTAGTTCCATTCATGTCATTGCAAATGGCATGATTTCATTTTTCATGGCTGCATCATAATCCACTGTGTGTGTGTGTGTGTGTGTGTGTGTCTATATATATATACCACCTCTTCTTTATCCATTCATCTGTCAATGGACATCTGGGCTCTTTCCATAGTTTGGCTATTGTGGACATTGTTGCTATAAATATTGGGGTGCATGTGCCCTTTCGGATCACTACATTTGTATCTTTGGTGTAAATACCCAGTAGTGCAGTTGCTGGGTTGTAGGGTAGCTCTATTTTCAACTTATTGAGGAACCTCCATACTGTTTTCCAGAGTGGCTGTACCAGCTTGCATTCCCACCAACAGTGTAGGAGGGTTTCCCTGGGAGAGAGAGATCTTAAGCAGATTCCCCACTGAGTGTGGAGCCCACCATGAGGCTCGATCTTATGACCCCAAAATCCCACCAAGAGTTCAGTGTGCAACCGTCTGTGCGCCCAGGCACCCTGCAGAGTGTTTTCATCTTCTCAAACTGAGCCTCTGGCCCCATGAAACAGTAGCTCCCATTCCCTCATTCCCCTAGCCCCTGGCAACCATGCTTCTATTCCCTGTCCTATGAACACAACTTCTGTAGGTACCACAGGAGAGTGAATCACCCACTATTTGTCCTCTTCCCACTGGCTTATTTCGTTTAGCATACACCTTCTGGGTCCATCCATGTTGTAGTCTGTGTTAGAATATGTCTGTTTTTATGACCACATACCTAGAATTTAGCTCAGCTGTTGGATCCTAGTGGGTAACAGCAGACAACAATACATATTTGTTGAATGAATGCACGAAAGAAGGAATGAATGGGTCAGCCACCCTAGATTCCTCTTCCTGGCCTCAGGACCAGACTCCAGTAGGTTCTCAATAACTCTTCAAGGTATAAAAGAATAACCTGTCTTCCTGTCTGCCCAAGCTGATCCCAAAGAACAATCGAGATACTTTTTGGAATATGAAAAATTTGCCATTTTACCTTGCGTGTGTTGCTTAAATCCCATGTACAAACTACAACTCTGTGGCATATTTTCTTGGGCTTGTAATTTGGGTTGCTTTGTGCTTGCTGCTAATTAACCAGTTGGTGATGCCCTGTCTTTTAATCTGCCTCTGAGCCTGTCAGGAGTCACTGACAAGCCCAGCGAAACTGGGGGGCACTCTGATAATTAAGGTTTGGAGGGCTTCTTACCGACCCCATCATGTACCAATCGCTTTCTCTGCTTCGACTGATGGGTAGCTGACATATGACAAAACAGTGGCCTTGTCTTATACACACAGCAGCAGGACACTTTCCCACCTTTTAATGGCTGAGCGAATTTCATCCCAGGCAACTCTGACAAAATGAAAGTGTATTGTCAAAGTTGTTTGTGAAGATGACTGTGTTTAGAAAGAAGAAAAGTCTTGATACATTCAGAATTCTCTTTCTCACACACACGCACGCACGCACATGAGTCTGTACGCTTAGCATCTAAATGCAAAATGTAAACTATGCAATGTTTTATTCGCGTATTTAAATGGTATAAGGAGAAATGGTTTGGTGTTCTGTATTCTTCTACAATAGTCACACTCATGGTCACTTGAGCCGGGCTCTTATCTTTAAAGAAACAAGATGGATAGAAGGGTATTCAGTAGTTTCTCTAAAACTGGTAAGAACTTCATGTGCAGGGTCTGAATCTATAATGTAAAATCATCAAATAATTGCAAATCATAAGTTGGGGGCTCTCTGTGCCCCTACTGATGTTTACCTTATGCTTCCTGGCATCTTTCATCTCTTAAATTCAGTGTGGTTTGGCATCAGCCCCAGTTCCGGCAGCCATGCTTAAGACCTACTGGGTGAATCTGGGGATTAACCAAAGTTGCAGGTGATTCATAGACCCAGGAAAATTTGAGAAGGCCTAGTATAAATCCTCTAACTCTCTGGTTCTTTGCTTTCACTTTACTCTTATTCAGCTCAATTCTAGTGGGCCCTGGGCATGGTTAAAACAAACAAAACACCAAAAAAGGCCTTGGTGATTTTCATGAGCAGTCAAGATTGAGAGCCACTGGGGCGCCTGGGTGGCTCAGTGGGTTAAGCATCTGCATTTGGCTAAGGTCATGATCCCAGGGTCCTGGGATTGAGCCCCAGCTTCTCCCTCTGCCCCTTCACCCACATGTGCATGCGCGCGCTCTCTCTCTCTCTCTCTCATAAAAAAATAAAGATTGAGAGCTACTGACATTGACCCAATAGCTGCCATCAGCATCTAAGGGAAGGGACCTTGTGTGTTCTCTTCTTGCCTAGGAAGGTGCTTGGAACACAGTGTCAAGTTATTTCCTTGTTGAATGGATTGTTATGCAAAACCCAAGGCTTAAATAGTGTATTCATCTTATATCCACATGGTCATTCATTCATTCAATAGACATCTCTCTCTCTCTCTCTCTCTCTCTCTCTCTCTTTTTTTAAAGATTTTATTTATTTATTTGACACAGAGAGAGAGATTACAAGTAGGCAGAGAGGCAGGCAGAGAGAGAGGGAGAGGAGGAAGCAGGCTCCCCATTGAGCAGGGAGCCCGATGAGGGCCTCGATCCCGGGACGCTGAGATCATGACCTGAGCCGAAAGCAGAGGCTTTAACCCACTGAGCCACCCAGGCGCCCTCTCTCTCTCTTTTTAAAAAGATTTTATTTATTTACTTGAGAGAGAGAGAGAGAGAGAGTGAGAGAGAGCATGAGAGGGGAGAAGGTCAGAGGGAGAAGCCGACCCCCATGGAGCTGGGCGCCCGACGTGGGACTTGATCCTGGGACTCCGGGATCATGACCTGAGCCGAAGGCAGTCGCTTAACCAACTGAGCCACCCAGGAGCCCCATTCAACAGACACCTCTGTTAGTAAAGTTGGTGGTGTAGGTGACAGATGCAGGCACCGAGACAGAGATTAGGGTTTGAGGTGTTTCTTTGGAATCCGCATCTGCTGAGGGAAGAACAGGGAAGAATGTTTGGACAGAAGCAGGGGTGGAGTTGTGGTGTCGGCCTCCAAAGTCCTTGTCGACCCCGTGGGGAGCTCTGGAGCACATACTGCCCCTCGGAGTGTCCTGTGCTGGGCCCAAATGGCGGGAATTTTTGCCCACGCCTTGCTTGGTCATTGCCAGTGGGCAGCCCCCCACAGGGCATGGCCTTAAGGGCACGGCCTTCTGTCCATGTAGACCTTGATGGAGCAGTTCTCTGGCCATGTGCTGAAGCTGGGCAGCAGATGTCCATGAAGGGAGAGCTGGGTGGCCCATCTCTGTGTCCAAGAAGCTAGGAGAGTCGCATTCACTGATGCGGTGTCTAGAGGTTGACTTTCTGGCTTCCACTTCTGGACCAGCCACTCCCAGAATGAGTGACCCTGGCTGGTTCTTTTCTTCGTGGGTCAGTGTTCTTATCCATGGGATGATGTTAATCATACTCACCTAACAAGGTTGCTTGAGGATTTGGTGCAAAAGATGGATTGAAGGCACATGGCAAGCACTTAAGAATTAGTTACCATTCATATGATAATGCTATTTTATATAATATGTTGTGAAAAAGTATAATATTAAGTAATATAAAGATAAATGGAGTCTTCATTTGCTTTTATGTAGGAACACACTGGGATGATGAAACATTAGTGAGAAAGGGTAATTTTATCTATACCATAGATAATTTGGTAAAAATTTTATTCTTCCAGTTTTGAGCACCATCTTTGCCTCCTCGATCACTGGGCAATATACATTTTTTTTTTTTGTGGCCCATGTGCATTTTTCTTTTCTGTTAGAGAAGCAAGAATCTTGACTCTTGCTCCTGAATGAAGTCTTTCAGGAGAAGATACAGTGATCAGATTTATAAAATCCCCCCCCCCCCCATTTTGGTGACATCTTGGGCTCCACCCGACTGCAGAGGCCCTGCTTAACTTGATGATTTGGTGTCTTTTTGGATCTCAGAGGTGTTCTCAAGGACCACCAACGACAAGTTCACTAGTGAAGACATAATGCCAAGATTTAGCAAGGTTGGTTACATTTGTAAATGAAAAAGGCTCAAAGCTTTGTTTGAACAAATTGAAGCCATAGATCTTAGGTGAGATAGAATTCTAGCAGAACTCTGAAATTTTTCTGAAAACCCCCCACATCAGTGGCTGTTAAAGTTCTGGCATTAACTGTATGGTGACAGTGAAGACTATCATGGCTTTCTTTTTCCCCTTTGCCTCCTTATTCCCCCTTGTAATTATGAAACTCTCCTCCCTGTGATAATGAAACCCTCCCTCTAAGTTAGGATTTTAGTCTGCTTTGCACAGGCGCCTCAAAATGGTAACTTAAAAAACCAGAATTTTATTTTGGCCTCACAGAAATCAAATTCCAAACCGAGAGGGTGATCCTGCTCTGAAAATCTCTTAGGAACCTTGAGTCCTTTTGTCCCATTGCTTTCTGTTATTATGATGCTTCCGTCGTTGTCAGGACCCAGGATCGCCATCGCTGGGGTTGCATTCACGTCAAGAGGGAGGGAGAAAGAGGATAGCACTTCCTTTGTTTTAAGGGCAAGATATGTAAGTTGTACGTTATCATTTCTTTTTAAAGACTTATTTACCTGTTTTAGAGAGAGTGTGAGTGCAGGGGGAGGAGCAGAGGGAGAGGGACAAGCAGACCCTACACTGAGCGTGGAGCCCAGTGAGGGGCCCCGTTCTGTGACCTTGAGATCATGATCTGAGCCAAAACCAAGAGTTGGATGCTCAATCGACTGAGCCACCCAGGTGCCTCTGTGTATTATCACTTCCGTTCACACATTATTTAATCGTGTGGCCCCATTGATCTGCAAGCAAGACTGGGGAGTGTGGACTTCACGTGGTCATGTGTTGGGCTAAAAACCCTGTTACTATGGAAGGGAGGAAGGAGAGCGTCCTGTACCACTGCCATCGGCGTCTCTCCTTCTGGAGAACTTCTCCCACACCCCTCTCAGAGCATGTGGTTGGGGTGGGCTCTTCCTGCCTCTGGTTTCCAGCAGTGGGCGTGTGAACCACACCTGGTCCGTCAGGCACCCCATCACCATGGCTGTGGAGAGTAGTTTACAGCTGTCCAGGCAACCCAGGTGGGGCCAGAGAGGCTTGGTCCTGGGCCCTGGCTCCAACTCGTGGTGAAGAGACTGCTCCTACTTCTGGGGCCGCTTCGCATGTCGAATGTGTAATCTTGGAGCTGCTCCTCATACTTGTGGCTCCTCTTGGGACTCTGAAGCCCATTCGGAGGAAAGCTGAGGGGGACACCTGAGAAAAATGGGCTGCTCATGATGTCATTAAAGCATCATTGTACCTTGGTTCAAGCCACCAGCATTTCTGCCTCAGGGTTTAGAGTGGTCTCCTCACGTGGGTCCCTGTTCCCTTGTGTCCATGTCTCCACAGCTCTCTAGCTCTCTGTCTCTCTACCTACCTAATATTCATATTCTATATCCAAGCAACAGCCCCCCCTCCCCAGATCCTTTTGAACTTAAGTCAAGTGTTGTACCCAAAACCTCTAGTGGCCTCATGTCTCACCCTCAGCTGCAGTCCTTGCCGTAGCTCCCAATGCCCTCCTCCTTCCCTCCCTTTGCTGTTCCAGACCCGGTGGTGGGATCTGTACCATTCTGCTCATGTGCTCGGTGTGTTCCCACCTCAGGGCATCTGTTCTTTCTCTTCCTTTTGCCTGGAAAGTTTCCAGATATGGGCAGGACTTGCTCCTTCTTGTCCTTCTGGTCTTTGTTCAGCTCACACTTTTGCTCCATGAGCTCTTCTTCTCTGCTTTCCCTTGTACCCACATTCCCTTGTACCCTGGGAACTGCTTCCTGCTGCAAGAACCTATTTCTCTCATGCTGGGGCTTTCCCTTCCCCTCTGTGAGGGATAGGGCACACCTCCTGGAGAAGTTAACCCCTTTGAGGGTGACCTTAGTCAGTGGCTGACGAAGTGGTAGATAAGTACCTCAGCTTCTTCGCTCCTTGGGCTGGACAACTGAGGCATATTCCGTACAGTTCCTGGAGGTCCCTGTGGGCCATGAGCCCCACGTGCTTGCAACCATATGGCTGCCTTCCCTTTACCCATCTCACTTTCTCACTCCCCTCTTGGGCTTCCCACATCCCCAACAAAGCACTGGCATTTAAAATTCGCATCTCAGGGTCTGCTTCTGCGGGAACTTGGCTTAAGACATCCCTTGCCTGTTTTATTTACTCCATAAGCACTTATCCCTGGCCTGTTTATCTCGGTCATTCTAACTGTGTGGTTTCCACATCAGCTCAACAGGGTCCCCTGGAAGCTTGTTAGAAATGCAGAGTCTCAGTGATTCTCAAACTTTGACTTGTGTCAGAATCTCCTGGAAGGTTTCTTAGACCACAGATTTCTGGGCTTCACCTTATGAGTTTCTGATTCATTAGGACTGGAGGGAAGCCCCAGGTTGGGCATTTCTAGAAAGTTCCCAGGTGATGTTGACGTTGTTGACCCAAGGGCTCCACTTTGAGAGCCACTGTTTATACAGTACTATTTATTTTTTAAAAATTTATTGTCTGTCTCTCCCCACTAAAATATTAGCGCACAATGGTCAGGATTTTAATCTTTTGAATTTGCTGTATTCCCAGTACCTAAGTCAATGCCTGGGACATATAGTAAGCACTTGAGTTACATTTCTTGAACCCATTTACTTCAGGCACAGATAAAGTTTACTTAAGCAAAGAAATGTTTAGAATTGACTGTAGGCCTCCAGTTGGTCAACCCATCTATCCTCTCTTCTTCGTGACACTTGCTTTAGGTTTGGTCTCTGCATAGCAGAAACATGACAGTCTCGTTGTTGTTATAATTGGTATCGTTGGCCAACATTTACTGCAGACAAAATAGATGCCAGTCACTGTGTTAACCACATCAATGCATTGTCTCATTTAGTCTCTGTATTGTTGGCTCTGGGATGTACATACTATTTAATCTCCATTTTCAAATGAGGAAACTGAGACTTAGAAAGCTTAATTGACTTGCCCAGTCTCACACTAGGAGGTGGAATAAGATATCAGGATTCAAGCCCAGGGCTGACTTCAAAGTCTGTGTGCTTCACCCTGGGGTTCTCCTGTTCAGGTTTTTCTGGTGCCTTGTGCTGCGTGACCCACGTGGCTCTCCAGAGCTGAGTCCCCATTGGTAATTTGGTCATAGAGTTGACAGGCACGGGTTGAGTCACATTTCCAAGAACTGAATGCTAATGCTCATGGCCTTAATTGGAACAGATTTCAGCCAACTCATAGATACTTGTAATTATAGCCACAGGCATAAAGTTTTCCAGACAAGATTTCGTTATGACACATATGTTACTCTTTGTTCCCGTATATGTAGTAGAGTGAAGTTTTGGGAAGTCAGGTGCATTGTGTGTGTCGCTTCCCAGAGATTTAAAACTCATGACTGTCCTCAGGCCCACCACCCCATGCATTGTCATTGACTGCCAGCAGGTCCCACCTTTGGAGACCCTGTGCCTCTGGGAAGGGTTGAGACATCACTTCTATCTCGGCCAGTCCCAAGAACTTCACTTTCATTTATTTGTTCTCTTTTACTCATCCCTTTCTATTCAGACTCTCTTTCTTGTGCTGAAACTTTTGTATTCACTCCGCCTTCATGTCTTCATCAAAGAGTGTCCGTATTAGGAAGATTGAGCAGCTGAGATTGGTTGTCTAATCACAGCAATTGTACATAAAAGATGTCAGTTCTTTTGATTTTTTTTAAGATGACGTCTCTCTAATCACTTGACTCTCTTATCTCCTGTGTATTTTGTACCATATAGGCATGGATATTTCTATATTTTAACTTCCATTTCCACTTAAATGTAGAAAAAGTAGTTTTTATCTTCTTCATGTTGGTCAAATGGCCTTCTGCTAATGATGTAATTAGTGAAACCATACAAGGCAAAGGGGGAGATCTTTCAGTTTTACAAAGTCAATGAAGTGGCAAAATTTGCCACGTTTGCTGTATGTGCAAAATATTTCTCAGAGCTCTACTGTAGTAATGTGTTTTTTGAGCAGCTACTGTAGTTGCAAAAGCTAAATTATAATAATTTGATGACTGTGTGCAAGATGAATTTGCTGGAATACTGCCTCTTCGAGGGCTGTCAGATTTGGTTTGGAATGGGGAGGGGCTCTCTGTTGCCCTTGGTCACACCCAGAATGTTTTTCTGGCCTGGAAACTTCCTTACCCAGCTTCCCTCTGCTAACTCGTCTCCAGAACGTCCCCACATTTTTTTCTTCCAGAATTGTGTTTCCCGGTAAACAAACTCTGCTAAATCTTTATCAGCTTCAGAAATTGTCTTCTTCCTTTCTCACCTCAGTTGGATCCCTGAGGTCCCCCGCTTAGTCAAGGGAAAGTGTTATCTCTGCAGCTTCCAAGGCCTTCTGGGTTGGGAAGTTAGGTCGGTGATATGTCACTCACTGACGTGTCTTTCAGATGGTTGTTCCTACTCCCTCAGGTGAAATGTTCTGTTGGGTTGAGGTTCATGCCCTTTACGTGTGTCACCCACTACCCATCCCAGGGGTTTGTTGGAGCTGGCTCTGGAGAGCTAGTTGAGCACACCTTTTTCCACCTTCTGTATTCAATGATGTCATGTTGGTAGCTTGAAATTGGCCACTGTGGGAGTATTTACACCATGGAAATTGGCAAATGTTACAAATCAGAGGGACTTATTAAACATTTACCAGCATACCTTGATCACTTCTTTGTGATTATCTACCTTCCTTCTGGCCACCCTCCTCATCTGTTGAAAACTTGGCTCCCAGACCTCAACCTTCTTTTCCCCTCCAAGCCTGACAACACTCTCAGAGATTGCAATGTCTGTGTTGAATTGGTGGGTGAGGGCCAGGGTTACTCAACATCCTGCCATGTGAGAGAGACTCCACCACAAAGAAGGATTGTTTCACATCCCGCGTGACTTTCTAGCGTCATGTCAGAAAGTTGGGTAGTTGAAAAGCCCTGATTACGATGATCTTGACCTAGAACCAAATTCCATTTTTATATAGCACAAAGTGTTCTTTGTATAGTTTTAATATACACTGCATAAATGGAAGGAAGATTGTACTCTGTTCTGTTTGGAAATTCACCAAGAATTATTCCCTGTTTCAACAGTCATGTCCCCGATGGCAATGGCACCTTGATATTTGAGTCACGTATTCAGCCCACCTTCTCAGTCTGTATTTGATTTACTTATTATTGCTTTGCTTTTCTCCATAGCACTTATAATCGTTTGACATATTTAGTGCTGTCCCAAGTGAAGGAAGACTGGCTCTGTTTTACTGTTCGTTCGTTCTCTCTCTCTCTCTCTCTCTCTCTCTCTCTCTCTCTCTCCTTTCCTTTCCTTTCCTTTCCTTTCCTTTCCTTTTCTTTTTTTTCATCTCCAGGACCTGGAATAGAATGGATCAGGGCCGAGTAGTAAATATTTAAGGCTTTGTGGGCCACATGGCTCTGTTGACTCTACTGACTTCCAACTCTGTAGTGTCAAAACAACCACAGCAACATTTGAACAAATGAGAGTGACCGTATGCCAATAAAACTTTACAGGCACTGAAATTTGAATTTCCTATCATTTTCACATGTCAGGAAATATTATTGATCTTTTTGACTAAAAAAATGTGAAAACCATTCCTAGCTTCTAGGCCACACAAAAATAGACAGAGGCCTGAACTGGGTCTGCAGGCTATAGTTTGCCAACAATTGTGCGGTGTTTAAAAACCATTTCTTTCATGAATGAATGAATGACCATGTATGGACTATGTACATATTAATATGTACATAGTAAAACTTATTTTTTAGCTTATCTATTTGAGCAGCTTATATATGGACCCAGATCAAATGTACTTTTTGAATATGTGTATCTCACTCATTTAACATTTTAACCATCCCTCAATAGACAGAGGGATTAATACTGTGAAGTTCAGAGAGCAGATCTGGTTTAGCAAATATCTGAGAACTCTAAAGTAGCTCATAGACAGCAACACAAATCATCTCCAGCTTATTTTATATATATATATATATATATTTTTTAAATAAACAGAAGAGGGGCAGAAAGGCTCTGTGTATTTTCAACTTGAATGAATATCCACAGCTTTTCCCTTTGACTTTCAGAGTTTATCTTAATTGAACTTTTCAGCACTGCTATTGTCTTTCTCTGCAAACTCTGTTTGGAAAAACAGACCTTAAGACCCCAGTAAGAGCACTCAAACTCCTCAGAGCAAATAACTTAAACATAACAAATTAAAGCTTACAAAAGTCGGAATTGTAAAACTAATAGGGCTGTTAAAACCAGCTTTCCTGAAAATTATGAATTGGTTGGCCTGCTTCTTATAATGGCAAATAGTGAGTCTTGATCATTCATCAGTGCGCATGTCGTAAATTAGGTACTGAGAGTGGCTGCAAAATTCTTTATTGCATCACTGAAAGCTACTGTGGCTGCCTTCATATCACATTGTTAGATTCCGGTGGTGCCGGCCCAGATCTGGCAATGAAAGTTTTAAAATCGTAACAAGTTGTCAAATGTTTATCAACGGGATTTTATGAAGGACTAAAAAGTTATGTACGATACTGCACAGAGCATTAGGGGAATAATAATAGTAATAAAGAGACTTTATTCTCATCAAGACTTATGTGGCAGCTAGCTTTTCTCCCCAAACTTGGTTAATGGAGGTTGGGAGAAGCAAATAATTCAATACGAGAAGTAGAACAGCTTGAAGCATTAGATGGAGTATCTGTATTATGTGTTGAATGGAATATAATGGATATGTGGGGCTCTATCTCTACAGATATGTAGATCTCTCTGTGTATTTATGGAGAAAGATATTCAGGGATGAAACACAGCCTTAACAAATGCCATGTCACCTGTGTTTTATGGGTTCTGGTGAGTAGGAAGGCGGTGGGCTCTGGGATCAGGCTGAGCTGGGTTCGGTTCCTGACTCCTTCGCTTTATATCTGTGGATGCTCTCTGCCCCGGAGCCCCCTCCGGCATGGAAGGAGGGGTAGTAATCAAACCTATCTTATTAGGCTTGTTGTAGGGTTTTAAAAAATAGAGCATTTGGCGTAATTCCTCGCACATAGGGAGCCCAGACCAAAAATAAGCATCCCTATTCCTTCCCTTGCTAGCCGTGTGACCCTGGGCTGGTCATTTTACCTCTCCTGGCTTTGGTTGCTCCATTGACCTAGTGCAGATAACAATTTCTGGTCACGCATCTTGTGACATCGCGTGGGGATTAAGCAAGACATTCGTGTAAAGAGCCTAGTATAGAGTCAGTCATTTTGCCTGTGTTCATGATAAATCCCCTTTCTTTTATTCTTAACAGTGAGGCAAAATAAACTGTATCTTTGGAGATGCAGTAGTACAATAACTCTGTTTCATAAACCACCTTTCCTCGGAAGGTTCTGGAAACTTAATGACTATCCCGTTTCTGTGTCTACTCCCTGAAGCCGCAGGCAGGGAAGCAGAGGTAGTTACACTCCGTGTCCTCTGCTGGAGGGTGAGCACCATGGAGGGGGGGGAGACCGTGTCCCTTGTCCCCCTCTGGACCCCTAGCGCACTTGTCTGGCATGTAAGGGCTCCATTTGTAGATGCTCAATTAATATTTTTAAGCAAATATATCTCCAGCAGGGAAAAGCAATAAATAAATCTACCAATTCATGTTCTGTTTGTTCCTCTGCACCGAGGGTGGTTGTACTCTGCATCAGGATCCCAGCGGGAAACAGATGGTGGGCTCCGACTGGGAAGTTTGAGGAGGGCGTGCAGAGGAGCGCATTGTCAGCAGCACGGGCAGTGTGTGTGGAAACCACAGGGGACACTGCGGTGTCTGGGGGCTGGGAGGTGGAGGGAGACCCTGCAAGAGAACCGCTGGCGGGGAGGGGGCCTCCTGGCCAGCTGCGAGCTTTCCTTGAGGGAGCTGCTGGCTTTGGACGTGCCGGCGTGGCCGGGCTGACCCACGTCTCCCAGGGTCTTCTTCTGCGGAGGGCCACCGAGGATCCGGTATGAGATTTGGAGCCTCTGTGTCTTGCCTGCTGGTTCAGCTCCTTGGCCTGAGGCAGCAGCTGGGCCTGCCGCTGCTCCCTCCTCCCCTGGTGGCTGGCTCTCTCACTCTCTGGACTCGCAGGCCAGGTGCGCGTGTTCTCTCTGTGATGGAGGCCTTGTCACTGTGGTCAGGGGCCCCGAGAACTGAAGCAGGTTTCAGTCTGCCCGTGTGAGTCCCAGCTCATCCTGGCGGGTTTTAGTTTGTTCACCCTCTTCCCCACTTTCCATCCGTCTTCCCCCTCACTGCCTGCCCTGTGGACCTCGAGCTCCAGCACATGACACGGGGACAGGAGCTGTCTGGGGACAGCTAAATGTCACCTGCTCCCATGAGTGCTGGCAGTCAGGACCTTGAGACAAATACAGATGTACCTGTGTGCATGCACGCACGCACACGCGCGCACACACACACACACCCATTTATGTATTTCTCTGAGCGGTTCTCTTCTCTAACAAACTACCATATATTGGGTGACTTTTAAGTAACAGAACTTTCTTCCTCGCTGTTTTGGAGTCTGGAATTCTGAGGGCAGGGTGCCAGCCCAGTCAGGTTCTGGTGAAAGGCCTCTTGGGTGGCAGACTGTCCACTTCTCCTTGTCTCCTTACAGGGCAGAAAGAGAGCTTGCTCGCTCCATGGCCTCTTCTTGGAAGGGCACTAATCCCATCCATGAAGATGCCATCTTGGGATTGGAGTTTCCACAAACACGGACCAAAACAGGCAGCACAGCTCTTGGCGATGCCAATGAAACTGACCAGGGGTGGGGAGAATTCATACCTTGATCTTACTCTTCTCCTTCACTGAGATGGCCTGCTGACACATCCCTTTAAGGAAACCCATCAGAAGACAGAAGGTCAACCTCCTGAAGCCCAAGAGATGATGGAGAGTAGAGAGAGAATCTAAAGGAGCAAACTGTCTCTAGGGAAATGTCCACCCTAATGGGCATTCCTTTAGGTAAATTTACTTGTGATAAATTAAATTCATTCATGCACTCATGAATTCCACCAACATTTATTCAACACCCATGTGCCAGGCACCATTGTAAATGCTGGGACACGCACACACAGACTAATTCTAACATGGTAGGTAATTTATTGGGTATCACTGTGTATTTTATTCTCTCTGATGTATTTCCCCTGCCATGTGAAGGAGGGAAACTGAGACTTTGAGTTTGCCTGGTTGAATTTCAACAAGTCTGTTTAAATGCCTTATTTAGCATTTTACAGCAGCTTGTGTGCAGTAGGGCCAAACGCAAAAATTTCCAAGTATGTTTTGGAAAATCTACAGTCATTTGAAGGGTATTGCATCGGAGGGGGTAGAGATGAGAACTTTCGGGAGGTGGAGGTAGGAGCCCACGAAGAGAGAGAAAAGTTGGGGAGCATCCTCAGAGCTGGTAAAAGGGATTTGCTTTTGCATTTTTGCTGGTCAGATGGGTCAGATCCTCTATTGCAGTACCCTAGGCTGTGGCTAAATATTAGAGGGATATCTGTGGCGCTCTACAGATGCAATTTTTTCAGATGAGTATGTGTGTGAGTGTGTGTGTATATTTTGGGGGGCACAGCATATATTAGCAGTGACAACTATCATCAAAAAACCAAAAATCCCTTTTCTGAATGTTCTGAAATGTGTCCACCCCCTGGGGTTCTTGCATGATCCCAGAGAGGTCTAGAGAGTGCCTCCCAGTAACTAAGATTGAGTTTTTCATCAGCTCAGCAAAAGGGGCTTGAAGCAGATTAAGCTTAATCTCAAGAAATACAGAAACATCACATTTTGGGGACATCTGGGTGGCTCCGTTGGTTAAGTGTCTGATGACTCGTGATTTTGGCTCAGGTCATGATCTCTGGGTCCGGGGATTGAACCCTGTGTTGGGTGCTCTACTCAGCGGGCAGTCTGCTTGTCTCTCTCTCCCTTGCCCCTGCTGGTGCAGGTGTGTGCGTGCTCTCTCTCAAATAAATAAATAAATCTTAAAGAAATACCACGTTTTGTGTATTGGGTATTACTGACTAAAATTTCTCTAGGCACCACAGTTAGGTTAATGGAAGCTACATTTCCAGAATAGGTACTATATGTAGTGTTACACTAGATGTTTTTATTCTTTAATTCATCTGTCTATCCATTGAATGTTTATCGCACACCTAGTTTGTGTCAGACACTGTTCTTAGAACAGTGCTTAGCCCTGAGGTTATGACAGTGAGCAAAGTAGACCTAGCCCCTCATGGAGCTTCAATAATGGTAGGAAACAGAGATCTGAATGAAGTGGAGGAGGGAGCCATCTGGAATTGGGATGAAGAACGTTCCAGGCTGAGGGAAGAGCAGGAACAAAGCTCTGAGGCTAGGAGGTGAGTGTGACTGCAGAGTGAGGGAGGCAGAGAGTGGTAGACTCAGGTTCGTGAGATGGGGGAGGGGATTGGGGATAGGCGGGTCCCCTACCAAGCAAGGACTTTGACAGAACAGCAAGGTCTGTTCATAAATATCACTTGGTTCCTCTTTTTAGGTAACTTTGCATCTAGTGAGGAAGACAGACCTGTACTCTGGTCATTCGAACCAGTGAGCTGAGTGATAAAGCCCAATACCAACTCTGCTGAGCAGAAGGGAGGGCCTAGTTTGAGGAGTTAGAAGAACCTCACAGAGGGGACTCTTGAAAGATGTGTAGGGGTTTGTCAAAGACTGTGGAGGGTCTGGTCTTGTCCTCCCTGCAGGCCAGCAAGTGAGACCATCACGAGTCCAGAGGCTCAGGCAGAAGACTGAAGTCTCCGGAGTCAGAGACAATGGATGGGCTTCATTACTTGGCACAGCAGGCTGTGCGAGCTTTGTGTCCACTTCGGTTCCCTTTGCCCCCGAGGTCCATGGGGGCCAAGTGGAACGGCCCAGGTCGATTTATCTATGCAGTGTTTACAGCCAAGGAACTCACAGCTTAGGACACTTGATCTTCTGTAAGGGAGCTGCTCGCAGACTTCCATGTGGCCCCGGGAGGAGGACATTATATTTATTACGCTGGCCGGGAAGCAGATCTGCCCTCTGCCTGGAGGGCGCTGCTATTTCTGTCTTTCAAGGCCGCCTGCTGTGTGAACATCCTGGAAAAGATGGTCCAGAACCAAAGCTGTTGGGGCCTCTGCTCACAGGACTTGCAGAAACATGCAACATGAGAAACCCACGGAGAGCTGCTTTCCTGAAGAAGACTGAGTTAGCAAACCCTAAACTTCAGGAACACTTTTATGAGTTGATGGCTTTCTGGGCCAGGTTAAATAATGTGGTTCCAGTTTTCCTGATTGTTTAGACTTCCAGAGGGTGGCAAGGGGACTATTGATCATCAGAGCTGAGTGGGGGAGTCCTAGGGGAGAGGAAGAGGGTAAATGAGGCACTTTGTAGGTTAGCAAGTTTCAAAATTCACCGATCATTTTTTCAACAAATATTTCTGCAGTGTCTGCTCTGTGCCAGGTGCCCCTAGGGCTGCATTTGAGATGCAAAAAAAAAAAAAGGGTGAGCCAAAGGTCCCTGGGGCAGGCCACAGTGGGGTGCAAGCTCACTCACGAGGTCAAGTCTATTGTCAGGCAGATTTCTCAGTGGGTGAAGTCAGAGTCACCCGGGCACACCCCAGAATATTTCAGAATCTCTGTGCCTGAGGCCGAGGCATCCGTATTAGTTTGAAAACAATGTCCCTGGTGGTTCCGAGAGGCGGCTGGGGATGAGAACACCACCAAGGACGAGCGAGAGGCCCAGGGATTCCTCCTGGCCAGGCTGCTGGTGTGACGTCAGGGGTCGCTTGCGATCTGATGGGGTTTCCAGTGGGAGCTGCTGTTTTCCCTGAGTTTCTGCTCTGAGAGCCTCATGTCCTCTGAGGTGGGACTCATTTCTGTATCCTTAGGACGAGTTCTGATGCCAATATAGGATTGGTTAGTCTCGATACAAGAGGAGGGAAGCAGGGCGCCTGGGTGGTTTAGCTGATTAAGCGTCTGCCTTCGGCTCAGGCCATGATCCTGGGGTCTTGGGATGGAGCCCCGCATCAGGCTCTCTGCTCAGTGGGGAGTCTGCTTCTCCCTGTCCCACTCCCCCCGCTTGTGTTCCCTCTCTTGCTGCCTCTTTCTGTTCTGCAAATAAATAAATGAAAGAAATGAAATCATTTTGAGCTTCTACTGTATCCCAGGACTTGTGTTATCACCAGTAACTGCTATTTGTGCAGACTTCGGAATAGGAGTAAAAGCAGACCCTTGACTCAGAGGAAAATGTGGCTTTGAAATCCAGCTCCACTCTTACTGGTTCTGTGGACTTTTCCGGATTTCCCACCATTTCTGGGGCTCAGTCTCCTGCTCAGCATGGAGATGAGGCTCCTGCCTCCCCAACAGGGTTGATTGGAAGATGCGATGAAATAAGATACCTACGGTTTAGAATTCTGTCTTACTATATAGTTAGGATTCAACATATTTGAAATTTTTTATTACCTCACTTAATCCTCAGAATGACCCCCGAACCATAAATCTGCATTTTTTCGATGAGGAATCTGGATCTCAGGATAAGTAAGAATATAGAAGTAGAGAATCAGATCCTTGCTTTCGGGGAGCTTATAATTGAGATGATATGACCTTGGAAAGAATGATATGAAAATAAACCCAGATAATGATCCAAACCTCTATTATAATGATACTATACTCAGTACATCGGAACAGCGTGTAGAAGACTAAATTGAAGGGCGTATAATTTGCAGATTTCCAAGCTCAGACCCAGTTACTCTGGTCCAAGCCAGAAATCTGTTCAGCAGACAGAAGGCCCCAGATGACTCTGCAACCACATTTGATGTGTGAACCCCACATAAAGAAACAGTTTGAGAAATTCCCATCTGAGGCAGCTTCTTGGAAGACGTAGGCTCTGAACTGGGTCTTAAAATCTAGCTAAACCATGGATCGGCAAAGGAGACAGGAGAGAGTATTTTTCAAGAGGGAGCAAGTTATGAGCGGAGCTCAGAAGACAAGAATGGATCATATTTGCAGAACTAACCATGTTAATATACATAGTAATTCAAGTTTATTGGTTTTGCTGGACTTTAATAAGGTAAGTATTTTCTCATTTCCATGACCTTTTTCTGGCAAAGAAACTTAATTAACAAACCTTTCATTTCTTGAAGGTCTTCTCTCCAAGAGCCCCACATCAGTTTTGCTGAGCACCACACTATGGTGTATTTGGATATTGATATTCTATCTAAATTATGCAGACAATGAATCTCTGAAAGTCAGGCAGGGATGAGTATTCTCTTGATCAGTGCTGAGGGGACACAGAAAGCTCCAGGAACTTAAGACCGTCCTGGGATGTGCAATTTCGGGTAAATTCCACCGAGAGCCCTGAGCCAAGGTGTCAAGCTCGGCCATGAGTTGAAAACAAATGCCCCAACCCCAGCCTCCTGAAGTCTCTTCTGTTTTGTGTTGTTTTAATCAGAGGGGGAATTTCCTGTATGATGTTAAAAATCAATAACACAATTTAAGGAAATGGAATTGCAAACAATGGGATTTTCTATTTCTCTTGAAAAGTTGGAAGCTTGGTATATCACGTGGGGGTACTTTTGTCTGCAAGTAACAAGTAAAACCTTACGTAGAATGGCTTAAACTGTCACAATTTGTTGTCTTATATAAAACAAGCTCCAGAGGCTGGCTGGGCGTGGTGTTTCAGAGATTTGCTCCAGATGCCCCAGGCTCTGTGTGGCAAGATGGCAACAGCAGTTTCTGGGATTATAGCAAGACACAACTCTGTCCAGAGGAAGAAGATGATCTCTTCTTATTTCTTTGGAGCTCCAAGCATTGAACTGGCTTTCCTTTATGTCTCCTTGGCTAGAATTGGGTCATACACCTGCTTCTATGCTAATCACTGACAAGGTAAACAGAATTCTCTTAACTGGCTTAGACCAATATGGTTCTAGACCTGGAGGATGCAATGGGAGTAGGGGTCATCTAGGGGGAGAGGGTTACATGCACAAAGAAGGAGAGGGTGGGAATTAGGAGGCAGTCAACAGTATCCATTACAACTTGACATTGCAGGTTCCACACTTCCTCTTGGCAGAAGTTGGCTAGAGCTGGTGTATGTTGCCTCCCTTTGGGGGTTCATGGAGTCTTCAATTTGCCATAGTAACCCCCATATTATAATTATTATTTTTTAAAGATATATTTATTTGAGAGAGAGAATAAGCAGGGGGAGGGGCAGAGGGAGAGGGAGAGAGAGAGAATCCTCAAGTGGACTCCGTGTTGAGCATGGAGCCCAACACCGGGCTTGATTCCATAAGCCTGAGATCATGACCTGAGCTGGAATCGAGTTGGCTGCTTAACCAGTTGAGCCACCCAGGCACTGTCCCCTCCCCCAATATTTTATACCCTAATTGCCTCACTATTTATTTTACCTGCTTAGCTCCGACAGGCAATCGAATTTGGGATCCTATATGTAAACGCTTTAACTATGCCATACTTTCGTTAAGTGGTATTGCCCATTGACATAATTCGGCTTAGATAATCAGTTAGAGTGATTGCGTAATTGCTCCTCTTCTCCTTTGCCCACTAGATATTGCTTGTCAACCTTCCAAAGGACTGATATATTCTTTTCTCTTGTGGCCAACTTGCCCTCTCATATCCTACTTTTGGAGACGCGCTGATTCTGTGGGCCATCAGGAAAACCCCAGCAAAAGTCCATGGTCCCACTCATGCCGCTGTAAAAAGTCCTCAAGAATTTGAGTCTTCAAAAAGCTGCCTCCATAATGAACTAGACTTAGTGAAGAGAGAAAACATACAGTGTCAATCTTGGCTAGTGACAGGGTGCAATTAACCCAGGATCAAATTGCAGCAAGATGGATGGGGCCAGATGGTCTTGTTATCTTAACAAAGGGATTATACAGTCAGTGCCCTTCAGAAGGGAGACATTTTTCCTACATAGAACTCTAGAATGAAAAGAGACAAGGGCGAACTCTTCACAATTTCCAAACAGATATTATAGAGTAGGGAAACTAGTAAATGATGTTTTAAATCATCATTCCATTCCTTAATTGGTGACTGGTAAGGCATACGTACACTGTCAATTTTGATCGTTCTCAAAGCTGTAGCTCCTAGAAAATTCTAAGAAAATCTTAGCCATGAAAAACCCATGAGGAAATTCAGAAATCTTAAATACAGTGGGGCAAATAATGCAAAGAAAGCACATGGAATTGATTCTTTCAACAAAAAAAAGTTCTTGTACACATGCTTTTCAGTATTAGGGATACAGCGGCGAGCGATTTGGATAATATCTTTGCTCTCTTTAAATGGTAGCTGGAAGAGAGGGTTAATAAAGTAAACAATACGTGGAAAAGGTGATTTCAGAGTGATGGGTGGTCTGAAGAAACTGAGTAGTCCCGTGTTGCACAGTCACAATTGGAGAATAGAAGTAGGTAGTTCTTGCTGGTAAATGTTCACCAAGTGGTTCTCCGGGAGGCAAAAGCCAGGATTCGAGTGTTGGCCAATTTCTTTGGTGTAAATACTTCCATCATGGTCAATTTCAACGAGCCATGGGAAGGACTATCTAGGGGAAGAGCTGTCCAGGCAGAGTGGCCATGTTGCAGGTGCAAAGGTCCTGAAGTGGAGACAAATTCCGCATGTCCTCCAGGGGAAGAGAGGACGCCACAGGGCTAGAGTTTAGAAACTGAAAACAGTGGCAGATAGGACTGCCAGGCGGGAACTAAATCATGTAGGGCCTCGGGACCATTTTAATACATTTAGATTCCATTCTAAATGTAATGAAACGTCCTATGAGACTTGAGCAGGCGATCAACCCTATGTATTTGGTAAGAGTCTGTATTGAAGTTTCATGGAAGGAACTCAGTAAATGGTTGTCCTATAGCAGAAGGAGATGGAGAAAGAGAAATAATATACTTTTACTTTACAGCTTATGTCTCAACTTACCTCCATTGTCTCGACTTACCTCCATTTTCTCAACAAAAACGCTGTATGTGAACCAGTTAGCACAAAGTCTGGCACATGGTAAGCCCTGGAGGAATGCTCATTCTTGTTGGTGACGCACTGGGGTTTTTGGACGTGGGTCTCAGGAGACGTCACTGACATTGGATGGATCACAGAGCTATGGTATCGTAGACGAGGGGATTGTCGTAGAGCTCCAACTCAAACATGCTGCTGAAGACTGGTTCAAACCAGTCACTGTCTCCAGCTTTTGGAACTTAGGTATCAGCTTGACACTTAACCCTTGGGGATGAGAGCTGGCTAGATTATCAACCATGTTTAGGTCTTAAGTTGGAGTGCATTTATTCCTTTCCTCTGATGTGGGACTCTCGTTCAGCCACCAGAGTGGATTCCATCTGGCACCTTCACACAGGACATCTTAAGTGCAAAGGAATGAAAGGAGGAAGATTCCTTGTGGGTTTTTCCTTTGTGCTATTGTTGATTTCTTTCCCTCCTTTCTTCGCTCCCTAGTAAGCAGGGATTTTTCACAAGAGGAATGTAGAAATGTTTTTATTTGTGTTGGCAGAAACAAAAACATTGATGATATTAGTAGGTAGGATTTATTGAGCGCTTGCTACATATTTGTGCAGTGTGCCAAATACTTTATGTACTCAGTTAAACTGTGTAACAGCCCTAAGAGGTGGGGACACGGTTACCTTTATTTTACAGGTGAAGAAACAGGTGCTCAGACAGGTTGAGTAGTTGCCTAGCCGAGTCCCCAGGGCTAGGTGGTGGCAGAGCTGGGACTCACCCTGGTTTCTGCAGACCCTCCCCAACCTCTGACCCTGACCCTAAAATCTATTATGGAAAATACATAGCTTTTTATTTTTAATTAAAAAAATTTTTTTTATTGAAACTCTAGTAACTTTATTTCTTTTTTCCTTTTATTTTTTCAGTGTTCCAAGGTTCATTGTTTATGCACCACACCCAGTGCTCCATGCAGTATGTGGCCTCCTTAATACCCACCACCAGGCTCACCCATCCCCCCACCCCCTCCCCTCCATAACCCTCAGTTTGTTTCTCAGAATCCACGGTCTCTCATCTTTCATAATACGTAGCTTTTTAGACTCTGGTCCTGTGTCTTCTGAATTTTGTTCTTTGTTTTGCCTCTTTTTTTGTTGCCACTCTTTATGTTCAAGGTCCTCAGGGTTTTCATGACGCCTTCCAATGGGATGTCTACATTTGCAGTCTCTCCTCTTCAGTGCTATCGTAGGAATAGCTCTAAATGGAACTTGTTAAGGGGCAGCTTTGGCCATGCTGCGCCCTGACTTAGAAACCTCAGTGGCTCTTTATTGAATGAAGAGCAGCCCTTTCTTCCTGCTTCGGCCCAACAAAGGACTGAGCGTTGGTGTTTTTTCCCCCCGGTGGAGGGCTGCCTGCTTTCCGTGTCCTCACCTTGGGGTGCCTCCTCTCTGCTACCCCCTTCTCCCAGCAGTGATGTTAGAGTTGGTGTTTCTGGAAGGTAGGGACTTGGCTAGATGTCGGTCTCTGTGTAGCTGTATGAGTTTACATCTTGACTGTACACAGTGTCACATGCCTCTGTTCTTCAAAATCAAATCCAGTCTGCTTGTTCTAAGGCCATTCCCCAGAGTTGGTGAGCAACTCTCCGTAGGGACTGTCCAGTCCAGTTTGGTGATTCCTGGTTGTTCAACCTGTCATTGTGTCAGTTTGCCTATCTGTTCAATGAAAGCACAATGCAGTGTAACTTACAAGGCATTGGAAGATCCTTTACACATTTAACACGGATCTGAACACATAGTGAATGTTAGGATCTAGCTAAGCAAGGGATAGAATGTGCTTTGCACAGTGGTTAGCATGTAGGAAGGGCTCCATTAATGTCACCTGTCACCCTTGTTACCACCACCATCATCATCGTCACATCTGACCTTACACAGCATACTGCTTGAACATTGCAATGACTAAGACCTATTGGTTAGCTGGTGCAATTAATCTGAAAAACACCAGAAAAAGGTTTTGGGGGGGAATACTTAACTCAAAGATAGTACTTTGCCAGAAGTTTTATGTATATTCAATTCTTCTCTAAAATCCATTTTGTAATAGTTGATTCCCATGGTCTTGCACTTAATGATATCTAAATACATTAAATATATGCCTCATAGAGCTGTCTGAGTGATATAGGATTTTGATCAACCTTACTTGTGCTGGAAATGAATTGATTCAGTTTAAATATTTTGTCTAAAAGTTATTTGGCCTGGAAAATACCAATCTAATTCCCTTACAAGTAAGAAAATTATAAAGAGAGAGATCTAATCAGTGAGTAGAATATAGCCTTAGAAAATGTGTATCAGCATACCTTAACGAAAGTAGAATAAATCTTGGAACTTTAATATCTCCCTTTCTTGGACCTAAATAGGCCCCTTTGGAAAACTATTTTATTGTTTCTCATTAAATTAGAATTGTGCTGAGGTGCCACTATCTACCGTTTCCTATTATTATTAATGTAAAAAAAAATCACTGCATATTCAGCATTTCCCCAGTTAAAGCCAACAGAAAATCTTCTCCACACTTAAGCTTAACTTGGCTCATTTTTAAACAAAGTTCCTTTTTTTTTTGTTTACATCTGCATTTAAAGGTAGCAATCCTTTCTAGTGACAATTAAGTAAATTTAATGTATGGGTTTCCTTCCGCTCCATTAAATGAGCAGGTCTTGCAGCAGAAGGCCAGAAAGTGTTACCAGAGGAGGCAGGCAATGTCTCGGTAACCTTAGGATGCTGTAGTGATCTCTGGGAAATAGGATGTAGGAAGCATCATTTTTCCTAATGTGGCTGGTTTGATAGCACATTAGAGAGAATACTCTTAAACTTTTGATCCGTCAATGAGATGGAAGGTGTTTTAGTCGGTTTGGGCAGATATAACAGAAAACCATGAACTGGGTGGCTTATAAACATCAATTTATTTGTCAGAGTTCTGGAGGCTGGGAGTCCAAGGTCAAGGTGCTGGTGGATTTGGTTTTGGTGAGGGCCTGATTTCTGATTTGCGGATGGCCATCTTCTCATTGTATCTTCACTTGGCAGGGAGTAGAGATCAGAGGGTTAGCTTTCTGGGCTTTTCTCCTAAGGGTACTAATCCTATTCCTGGGGGCACAGTGCTCCTGGCCTAATTACCTCCCAAAGACCCACCTCCAAATACCGTCACACTGGGCGTTAGATTTCAACATAGGAATTTTGGGGGGGGGGGACACAAACCTTCCGTCTTTAATAGAAGGCTAAATGTGGGTTGATACTGAATTTCTAGAGTACTCTTGATGTTCACAATATTTCTCAAAAATGCTGCACCATTGTATCTTATCTGTTCGTGAGATAGATGCCGAGTGACAAGAGAGGCCACATTGGTGACCCACCGGGCACAGCTGGCCCAGAGATGTATGATGTTTGGGCCTAGGACCATATTTTATATGGCAGCCTTCACTGGAGCCTCGTTTAGACCAGGCATCCCTATCTAGGTCCCTTTCATATTTCCAGAAGCTTCTTGGCCCCCCAAAGTTTTCATCCCCTGCCTAAAAAGCAATGACCATGTAGGATAGTTCCAGATACTATGATAGGACATAGCTTCCAAGACACCAAAGGCATGAAAAATGGAGAGATCCTTTATGCCACTCATAAGTGTCATAAGCCTCCTGAGACCGCCAGACCCTTACGGGACACCTTGTCCTCCAGCCCTTACCACATTGTCTACTGCTTTCAGTTTGACTCATCCATGCAACTCACGAGGGCCCCCTTGCCACTGAAGACTGTGTTACTTGCTCCCCTTTTTCTGATTTTTGCTCAGAGGCCACCTTGTCAGGGTAACTTTCCCTGGCTCTCCTTTATAAATGTATTAAAAAGGAGAAAGATGAGTGAGCACGGAAAGATGAGTGAGCAAAAGGCGGCAGACGGACAAGACTACCAAGAATGCTTTGTTTTGCCAATCAGAAGAGTATATATAGATATTAATTTCTATGACTCTGAGAATAGGACCTTTTTATTTTTTTATATGTATTTTTTATTTTATTATTATTATTTTTTCTTTATTATTTGCCCCAGGGGCACAGGTCTGTGAATCATCAGGCTTACACCTTTCACAGCACTCACCATAGCACAAACCCTCCCCAGTGTCCATCACCCGTCCACCCTATCCCTACCCTCCCACCCCCCAGTAACCCCCAGTTTGTTTTGTGAGATTAAGAGTCTTCTATGGTTTGTCGAGAATAGGACCTTTTTAAACATTAAAAAAATGCTAATGAGTCTGTTTAGATGGAATTTTACCAAGAGCCTAAGCATGCAGTTGACCTTGTATTTTTCACAAGATACTGGCTTGATTTCAAGCAACTTCATGCCTCAGACAGCTGATTAGAGAAGAAGGTAGGATAATAAGGTAGATCCAGCTTGCATAATAAGGTCATCCAGACTGGATTCAAATTCCAGCTCTGCTCCTTGCCAGCCACGTGACCTTAGGAAAATTACTTAACATCTCTGAGCCTTTATTCTCCTCTGCAAAATGGGATTAAAGATGCCAGTTCCAAGGCGTTGTGAGCCTTGAATTAAAAAAATAAATATGTCACATGCCTCCTATAATAGTAGGTACTAAATATATGGAAGCCATATTTATGAAAGCAATACTACACTTTATTAATGATTATGTAAACTAATGCATTTTATTTTTAAGAATGCTAAAGGTTGACTTAATTTTTCAACGAAAATATAACTGAAAATGTAATATTCTGGCTTTTCCTGTCTTTTTTTATTTTTTTGCTTCCTAAGCATGCTGCTGAATAAAACATAAAATATATATGATATAAGCAATAATATATAAGTACTTGCATTTTGCTTATTAGCATCTCATAGGACTGTATTTTATTGCATTGGGGTCAATATGGCAATGGATGATTTAGAAGATATGGGCCATTTTTATTTCTGCATCTTGTGTACTTCCCTAATATGGGTGTAAGTTGCCACTTTGGGGGAAGCGTATCCCTGAGTTGTAGATCAATGCCATAAATGTCTCCCTTTTTTGAGGAGTCAGGTAGACTCTGCTTTGAGACCATGGGAAGAGTACCTCATCATTTTTTGAATCCTACGAGTACTATGGATTATACTTTATTTAATATATACAGCATGTAAATAAGTTTTAGAGGCATAAAAGCTTCAAAACTAAACGAAAAGGAAAATTTAATAACCGGCCGATTTTTAGATTGTGCACTAAATAATCTGCTTTTCATCCTAAGAAAGGGGAGGAGGAAGGCAGAGTTTAATAGACATATATAACAAATTAAAATCCAGTATCTAGGGGGTGTAAATCACATTCCGTGAACCAAACAATGTGGTTTTCATCAGATCTCCTCCAGCCGCTCTGCCTGGGAGCCCGAGCATAATTCACCCAACTGTAAAACAGGAAGACACTCCCGACAAAGGGCAGAAGACAGCCCAGGGCCCACGGCTCTTCGCCAAACTCTACCCAGCCGCGCTATGTATGTAATAACATGTCTGTCAAACGATGTGTTTAGGACTATCCTTCCAGGACTGGGGTTAAAAGAAGAGAATGTAAAAATAAATAAGACATTTGTACAACCATGCCCAATCTTAAAGTTGAAGACATGGAACTGGTACCAAATATACAGAGCAGAGGTTCAACTAGGGGTGATTTCAACTGCTAGGGGATCTCCGGCCACGTCTGGAGAGACTTGTGCTTGTCCCAATGGGGCAGGTGTTGTTGGCTTCTAGGGGAAGGAGGCCAGGGATGCTGCCAAGCATCCCACAGTCCACACGGCCTGCTGCCCCAGTAAGGAATGACCCAGCCCCCAGTGTCGATGGGTGCCGAGATTGAGAAATCTTGTGGAGAGGTTGCAGCTCGAACTGTTGGGTAAGTTTGAGAATTTACTCACAGGATTTCATCATCTAAAGTCCTTGGGGTTACCACAGGTATTTCTGTGGAACGGCCCCAAGCTCTGTCATCACTGTGAAGGTTCATTTCTAGCATTATCTTCCTCAGGAATGACACCAATGCATCATGTCCTCATCTGGTCTGGGTTCTTTCTATATGTTTGGTGAGAGGCCGGTGGCACAGATCTTGAGCAGCGAGTTCTGATTTGGTCCACAAAAGGGTGTCCGTGTGAGGAAATTCCCCGGTCCTTTCCCTCATGTGGGTAAGAACTTCCATCCTTGCAGAGCCGGCCTGTGAAATGGTCTTAGTTAAACACACCAGGAGCCACAGCGCCCCCTTCTTCCCTACAAGTATCTCTTTCTTCTGGAAGTTTGAAGAGCAGAAGTGGAGAAGCAGGGAAGACTTTCATTGCCTCTGTCTGTGTTTCACCCGGGGTTGTGGTTGAATGCAGACTTCAGTCTCCAGGGCTGTCAATCCGTCCCTTTGAAATAGCATCAAATTTGTTTTAAAAAATTCATGCTGTGGGTTTTGAGGTCATCATTGTAGCTCCAGAAAAGTTTGTTAAAGATTGCATTAGATAGATGCTTTTTAATGGACAGTCTCTGCTTGGGTGTCTGTACTTCATAATCGAGCTAGAGGTTTTTCAGCAAATCTCACTAAACTATTGCTGTCTTTGTCCAAATGTCTCTGAAAATTTTATGGGAGAAAGAATTTTGTCCTTATTATGCTCAACAGAATAATTTGTTAAATTATGTTTTAAATCAGCATTTCCTCAAATTGAAGAACAACTAATGCTAAAGTATATCATGGATTTATTATACATGCAATTTGCATAAAAGTTAAAAAAAAAAGTCAGTACATCAGTGGTATCAGGGTGCCGCCTAGAAAGATTGCACAAAACCCACAGCAAAGATGAATATTGTTGGTGTTCAGACCTTCTGTTATCTAATTATAAAAAAGCATAGCATAGCCACCCGATTGAGTGGGCTCATAATCAAATCATAACCATTTGGAATCAAATGGAAGCTTAATGGAGAACTGCTGATACAGCGATTTTAATTAAAGCTCTTTTGTCTTTTGAAAGTTAAGTTCTAAATTTCAGTTTTCAGTGCTTTCTAGGCTGTTCTGTGGATGCGAGTGGTAGGTCTGGGCGCTGGCGGGACTCAGGACCCCAGGGACTGCTGAACGGTGGGGTCTCCACGCCAGCCGTGCTCATCAGCCCCAGCCTTCGCCTGAGACAGCTGTGGGTCATCCGTTTTATTGATTGGATTTCTACAGTTTTTTGTATTAAGACTGGAATCTATGGCTAAAAAGACTTGGGAAACTGTTGGAGTAATTGTTGTTAAAGGTTCCCAGGTGAAAGAGCTGTTTTTAAAATGTGTATAAGACAATGCAAATGATTCACATTTAAGAGCAAAAGAAAAGATTTCGAGGTCCTAGATGAAAGAAGAACAGCGGGATGTGCTGTCCTTGTACGGGGTGGTCTGCTCAGTTTCACTAGCTGGTAACTGGAACCAACAGACAGTTTATAATCCCCTGTCTATCCTTCCCTCCCTCTTTCCTTCCTTCTCCTCTCCCTCTCCTTTCTTCCCCTTCCCTGTCTCTCCCTCCAGTAAATATTTACTGAGTAGCAAATTTTAAAAAGAGAAACAAATGGAAAAACAAGATAATCTCAAACAATGATGAATGTTAGGGAGGAATATCACAGAATGATCTGATCGTTCCTGGGCAGAAGATGGTAGAGTCTATTTGATAAGTCACTTTATTTTGAACAAAAAAGTTTGGTGCAAGCCATTAAAAGTGTGCCCCGAAATATGAGAGGCTCTCTTCCATTGCACTCCTCCCTCTGAGATACGATTTTGGAATAAAAAAGGGTCTTGTGTGTAGTTAGTTATGTTATGTATTGTTATACCTTATACAGCAGACGAGGATACTGACTGGTATCAGGCATAAAGAATCATACTTAAATAAAATGGGCTACGTAGTTACATTTCGAGAGATTAACTTTCATTTGGGTGAGAGTCGAAGGCATGTACTAACAGGGCTCCCGGAGGAAACGAATGTGATTTGTGGGGGACCGTATTTTCTTGAGGGCAGTATTTCGCTTGCAAGATGAAGGATGAGAAGGAGTCATCTCTGCAGAGATATGTAAAGTTAGAGACATTTTGATCGGAGCAACCGCTGCAAAGGCTGGCGAGGAAGAGCTCACTGTGTTAGGGGGACAAGATGGACATTCACGGTGGCTCTGGATCTCAGACTCAGATGAGTCCGACGCCCTTCCTGAAGGGGATCCCATCCACTCTACCCTGCACTGAGCTTCTCAGGAGTGTCCATGTGGCGTTCAGCAGGACAGGTTGATGGACTGGATAGCTCGTTGCTATGAAAGCATGAAGCACGAGAGGCCCCAGCAAAACGAAAACACAGCATAGCAGCCCTTCAGCAAATAGCTACATGGAAACCTCTGGCTGATTCACGTCTGCTGTTTCTGGTGATGGGAGGTCAAATTCAATGGCAGGTTGAGATAAAAATTTACAAGGCATCTTAGGCACATTTTAAAATCATCACCATAATCTTCCTTAAGTTAAAATTTAAAAATTACCCCAAATTAATCATGATTAATGCCATTGAATATATCTTTCCAGATGTTTTCTTTATTTTTATTTTTTGGTATGTAATAGGTGAATATATAATCAGTATGTTAAAAATAGGTTTTGATTGTATATGCATGCGTGTATGTAATCTTTTTGGAAGACTATGTTCCTTATCAGTACTTACAGATCTACCTGATTTTATTTATTTGTTCGTTTATTTATTTAATAAGATTTTCTTTGTTTATTTGACAGAGCAAGGGAGCACAAGCAGGGAGAGTGGCAGGCAGAGGGAGAGGGAGAAGCAGGCTCCCCGCTGAGCAGAGAGCCTGACATAGGGCTCGATTCCATGACCTGGGATCATGACCTGAGCTAAAGGCACTTAACCAACTGAGCCACTCAGGGGCCTCTACCTGATACTTTTTAAAGTGAATATATTATTCTTTGGAAAGACCATGGTTTATTAATCGAGCATTGGAATCCTGACTTTGTGGTTTATTAGCTGTCTGCCCTTAGGCAATTTATTGCCTTAGGTTAAGAGAAGAAGAAGAACATTCTAGGGAGAAGAAATCTATGTGTGGAGTACGAAGGTGGGAAAGAACTTGGCCCAGTGAAGGGGTAGAACGAAGGCTAGTGTGTTGGGACTTAGTGCGTGAGGATGTAGAAGATATGATGATGAGACAGAGAAGCAACCAGAGGGGGCCACACAGACCCTTGTGCTCCATGGGAAAAATCTAGACGCTTTAAACCAAGGGAGAGGCGGGCCGAAATTTGAGTGTTTAAAAAAAATTTTTTTTTTTTTAAGATTTTATTTATTCTACAGAGAGAGACACAGTGAGAGAGGGAACACCAGCAGGGGGAGTAGGAGAGGGAGGAGCAGACTTTCCTGCAGAGCTGGGCGCCTGATGTGGGGCTCGATCCCAGGACCTGAGCCAAAGGCAGATGCTTAATGATGGAGCCACCCAGGCGCCCCTGAGTGTTCAAAATTTATATGAAGAATGACCTAGGAGGGGGCAGGAGTAGGAGAACTTTTTTTTTTTTTTTTTTTTTTTTTATTTGCTCTTCAGGGAAAACCCCTCTAGAACCAAGACTTCAGTTTTAAAGTTACAAATATTTGCTTTTCTGCTTTGATACCTATGAGGTACCTAGATATTGCAAATATTTGCTTTTTATCATAAAAACCTGTGAAGCTTTTGCTGAGTCCTGCATGACTTGTTGAAAGAGATCACCAGAACTTAGACAGGTAGACACATAGATCCCACTGAAGTGACTTCTCTAAAGAAAGAAATGAATGGGCCCTTTAAAAGGTAATTGGAATACCCAGACCTTTTTAGCATAAGATCGCTATCACATTTTTAAAAACCTTTTTATTTAGAAAAAGTCTGACTTAAGATATTACAAAAATAGCACACAGATTTCCCAGGGTACACCTTTACCCAGATTCTCCAAATGTTAGCATCTTACATAAACATAGTCTAATATCCTAAACCAAAAATTTACATGGATTCAGTCCTAAAGTACAGGTCTTATTTGAAATTACAAACTCTCTTGCTAATGCCCCTCTTCTGGTTCAAGATATAATCCAAGATCCCACGTTGCATTTAGTTGTTCTGGTCTCCTCAATTCTTCTGTTCTGGGGCAGTTTTCCTGTCTGTCTTTGTCTTTCATTTTTGAAGAGAACCTGATGGTTATTTTGTAGAATGCCCCTCAATTTGGGTTTGTCTGAAGATTTCTCTTGATTAGACCAGTGTTGAGCAGCACAGGGGAGGATTCCACAGGAAGGAAGCTGTTTCTGTCTCAGGGCCCCACTTCCGGAGGTTCATGACGCCAATATGTCTTATGAGCAGAGATGTTCCCTTTGATCCCTCAGCTAAAGTGGTATCTGGTTTCTCCCCCATAATGCCACGATTTTTCTGTTCATAGTTAACAAACATCTCATCGGGAGGTATTCTGAAGCTATATACATATTCTGGGTTAGCTTCCTACTCCGGCTATAACAAAATACCACAAATGTAGTGACTTCAAACAACACGAATTTATACAATACCCTACGTTAGGCCAGAGTCTGAAATGGGGGTCACTGGGCTAAAATCAGGATGTTGGTAGGCCAGTGTTTCTTTCTGGAAGCTCTATGGAAGAACGTGTTTCTCTTGCCTTTTCTAGTTTCTAGATGCTGCACACACATCCTTGGCTTGTGGCCCCTTTCCATTTTCAAGGTTATCAAAGGCCAGTCAAGAATTTCTCCCACTGTATCACTCTGACACTGACTGTTCTGCCTCTCTCATTCCACTTTGAGGGAACCTTGTGATTACACTGGGCTCTACCATGTAACCCGGGGTCCTCTCCCTATTTTAAGGTTAGCTGTTGAGCGACTTAATTCCATCTGCAATTTAAATCACCCTTGCTAAGTAACCTAACATATCCACAGATTCCAGGGATTAGGACATAGATAGCGTTGGGACCAATTTTTCTGCTTCCCACAATTCCATTCTTCATCAAAGTTTCAGTTTATGAATCTATTTTTTTATCATTATGGGCTCATAGGTTTTTTGTTTTATTCAAAAGATCTCTGTCTGTTAATATTGTTATTTTGGTGCTCAGATTACTTGAGATTGGGCACTTGGGAGTCCGTTAAAGTTGGCTTTTGTGTCTTTTTGATGTGTTCCCATCATTATTTTGGGACCATCAGATGTTCTGGGATCATTTTTAATTTGTCTGCCATAGCTCTGGAATCAGCCATTTCTCCAAGCGTTCCTGGTTTCTTTTATTAGAGAACGGCATTTAGAGACCATGACTGGGCACTCAGTGAGCTCATAGCTACTAAGTCATCTTTGTCTTTTGGTCCTTTCAGTGGACAGGGATAGGAGACGTATGCATAGTTCTCTTTTCTTCTTAGCCCTTAAAAATTATAAATAGATTTACTTCTTTTTCTAATTGTTATTTTATCCAGTTAGCTCTGAATTTTTTGAAGCAGGGGATTTGTCACTATACAGTAAAACCACTTCTTAGGTATATGTTACTGAAATTAATCTCTAAGGTGAAAGTTGCTTATAGCAAAACCAAAGTTGCTTCGAGTGACACCTGAGAATTTCTGAAATCTCCCATAGAGTTCAGTCTTTGTCAACCCTAGATAAGTCCAGCACAGTCAATTTTACCTTCAGCGATGAAAACAATTGCTGTGTCGTTATTTGAACCACAGATACGCATCTTTATTCAATGAAATAGAGGATTGCTCATACCAAAAGAAAAATAGAGACCCTTTCTCTCCAAATATACAGAAAATTCCCATCTTTCATCTCATATCTCTGGGGACATATGCTCATTTGGTATCATATTGGTGGAATATTCCAAACTATTTAAATTGTCCTCAACTTGCCCTCTTGTCTTTTATTCTGAGAACCTACATATGGATTTAAGGAAATTAAAAGCATTCAAGAAGCTATTTTAGTATGTATCTGAGGTCCCAGGCCTGGTTCTTTTCTATACAGTAGACACTAAGGAAATACGTGCTTGATGAGTAAATAACAGTGTGAATGTTTTGTGTCTTTTGGAAACTTGGAGCCGTGTCTATTCTGTCCTTAATGATACATTTTACTTCTCTCCTTGTATTACCTCTTTTCATTTTATTTGAGCTCTGTTTTTTCTTTTTCTAAATAAAAATGGCAGCAATATTGGGGCCTGAAGAGCGTGAATAATTCACACATGTCTGTATTTGGTGTGCTATTTCAAAGGAGATATCATGGCCTTGGGGACTTCATCGGACCTTTGAAAAGGAGTGGACTTAACTGTTATTCAAACACCAAAGCCCTAAGCGGACTGTTTGGGAAGACACGATCCAAGCTCTATTTGAGGACCAAAGCTTATTTACTGCCAAATCTACAACTTGTTTCCTTCCAAAACAGTCCCTTTATTGATGCGGTGGAGGAACTTTCTGCAGACAACTTTCTTATTTGCCCAGTTCTGGAAATACCAATTCCGTGAATACTTCTCCTGGGTTTAGGACACTGGGAGATCACAGACCTCAGGAAAGTTCCACCGGCTACACAAAGTGCAGCCTGGGCATGATTTCCTTCTAAAGGAATATTACAATTCTAGGCAGACTGTCCTGTTATGTGGACTAGGTGTTATTAGCTCCCCTTTTCACCTAGTTCATATGACAGTTTTGTGGTCTGCAACAACAGGAAGAGAAGCAGATGGCAACCTAGACATTGGAAAAAACAAGGGAGGTGGCTTCTGGGCAGAAGCTGAAGATGGCTAGGAGAGCTCCTCAATTATTGTCTTAAGCGATTCTGCTTTGCTCCTACTTAGAGGCTCCGAACTCCTTTGGAAGGAGTGTCATCATTGAACGTCTCTCCACCAACACAGTGTGGGAAAGCACATTGAGATGTACCACCCAAGAAATGTTACTGTCTTTTAGTTTAGTTGATTTTGCCCCTACCCCCGTCCCTAACTTACTGTTTGCCAGTTGGAAACCAACAAAAAATAAGGTGTTCAAATCCTGTTTTATTTCAGTCTCTTGCTCTGTACTCGATCAGTATGAACTACTCTCAGAAGATGGTAGAGCGTGGTGGTTGACAGTGTAGGTTCCTTCTCGGACAGGTTTAGGACAACTTCACAGTCTCTCCATGATTGTGTCTGAATATTCACGTGAGATACTTAGCTGCTTAGACTCCACTTTCCTTGTCCATACAATAGGTGTAATAAAACAGTGAAGTCTCAGCTTACCCAGAGTTCAGATTTTAAATGAACTCATAAACCATTAATTGGATGTAGCTAATGTGGTTGTTTGTGAACTGTTATCACCATTAAATAGACTACTCTTGGTTTTATGTATACAATTATGCAGTCTAGGTGTTTGTAAATGTATAATAATGCATACAGTGAAGTACACTATAAAATAGCACATATGCAAAATATAATCTTCTAGTATATTAGATATGCCATCAGATTGCTATTTATATTTCTTGTTCTTTTTTTTTGCCCCATTCACATATGATACAACTTGTTTATCTATCTCATGGAGTTGTGAGGCATAAAAGGAATTATGTGTGATTGGCAAACTGCTAATCCTTTATAAATGATAGAGGAGATGATACTAAAGATGAAGAAGAAGATGATGATGATTTGAAGATTTTAACCATCATTAGTTTCCTCAGACTAATGTGTATTATTGTAGGATTTTCCACATGGATAAAGAGTGGGAGAGTTTCAAGCATAAGACATCCTTTCTATCAGTCAACAGAATTAATCTGTGTGTAGACTCTAATAGTATACAGAAAACTGCAACTCCAACTTTAATTTCATTCTACTTGATGGCTCATAAGCCCAGTGCACTTTCATCTGAGCCACGTGACTTAGATAGGGTTACACCTTCCCTGTACAGACCAAAGTACTTTGGTCTCTTTTGATGTGAAAGATCAGGTAGAACAACATTATTTTGTGGTTATAAGACATCAAACCACAGTGAACTTTAGTTCCCTAAATGAATCTTTAAATATTTAATATCATGTTAAAAAATGTACAAATGTAAGAGCAGAGAGCAGGTGGAAGCTGGGAGGAGAGAACACAGATGAAGGACGAACAATGGGCTCTTTGTAGAATGTTGCACTAGGTCTCCCTTTGCTGAGAAAGCAAATCACGTGCTTGCTTATGTGGGCCATATCTTCAGATAATAAACATTATTCTGCAATAAAAATATGCATTGTTGTAGTCAGATGAGTTTTTTTTAAAGAGTTCATCTAGCCTTTTGAAATTCCCTGTTTAAATATAACTTTTTATTATGGAAATGATCAAATACATATTAAGTAAGGAGAAAAGTATAATGATCTCCTTTGTACCTCATTAACCACCTTCAACAATTATTGACATTTTGCCATTTTTATTTCATCTTTGCCTCACTGATCCCCACCCCCACCTGCCTTTTTTTCTGGTGTATTTTAAAGCAAATTCCAGTCATGTGTATTTTCTTTGTAAATTACTTTATATATATATATATATATATATATATATATATGTATCTTTATAGAGGAAGCCTTTAAAAAATGTAACCACAAATTAGGAATACCACAAAAGATCAGTTATAAGACCCTTATAAATAGTAGAGGCATTTAGAGCAATCAGAAAATCTTGCCTTTCGAGGAATCGTTGCATTGGAAATTCATACTAAGTACCCACTTCTACACTGAGTTTGGCAACATGTTCTGGAGCTGTCCTATTACCAATGGTATAGATCAGCACTGGCAAGGTGTTTCTTTTAAGGACCAGATAATACATATTTTCAGTTGTGCTGCCCATCTGATCTCCGTTACGACTGATCCAATCTACCATTGTAAGCAAAAGCAGCCAAAGAGAATATGTAAGTGAATGAGCATGACTATGTTCCAATAAAACTTTATTTATAACAAAAGGCAGGGGCTTGGGTTTGACCCTTGGGCCATAGGTTGCTGACCCTGGCTATAGAAAAAGCAATCCAATGCCTATCCAAAGAGGGTCTGCAAACCTTGGAGACCAGAGTGTGTTGTGGTTGAAGACCAGGCATGGGAACCAGAACCAGACTTCTCTCCAGCGTTTTGAAGATCTTGGACAGGTGACTTTTTGATTCATGGTTTCTCATTTATTAGATGAAAATAGAGGCCCCTGTTCTTCTTGCTTAAGGAGGTTGCTGCCGGACTGAATGAGATCATGAATGTGGGAGCACTTACTGAACCGTAGGTGCTGCTCCAATACAAGGAGTGATTATCTATTTTAGGTTGCAATTCTGGGATGGTTCTCTGTCAGTGATTCTTAATTACATTGTTATCCCCTACTTTCCATTTTTCGGGATGCCAGAGATACAACAACGAAAAGCAAACTTACATTCACTGAACACTTTTACATATATTCCAGGGACAGTTGTAAAGGGGTTTACATGTGTCATCCTCTGTGGTTCACCGGGTGTTATTATCTCAATTTTAATGGCAAAGAAACCGAGATGGACAGGGTTTCAATCCCAGGCCTTCAGTCACCGGGAGTGAGTGGCAGAGTCAGGCCTTGAACCGTCTGACACCATAGCCTCTGATCGGTACCTCTCATGACATTTCGGGTATGCTGTCACCTTTGTCCTTTTTATAACATCACCAACTCCCCCTTTCCTAGTTTATGTGGGGTTTACCTACCAACATGAGCTCATTCGGTCCTCCCGTGAAGATGCTAAATCACCACCCTGAATACACTCTCCTCATCCTCAGAGAACTATTTCACTGCCATTGCTCAAGAGAGACCCCCTATTCCTCCAGAGGGGGCAGGTCCCTGTGTGAAGTGTGTTTTCTGTCACACCTGTATTTGCTTTGCGATGCCCAGCTCACTTCTGCAACTAAAGGGGCATCATGGGGAAAACTGCATGAAAACAGAAATGATGTACCTGTTTCCTACTCTGTTGCCTCCCCTGGCCCCTAGGTGCTCAAAAAATATCTAGTGAATAAATGTTTGGTTTTTTTTTTTCCTAAAAATGTTGGGAATGGAAGTTGTATGCGTTCGAGTGAAGTCTGCATCATAGCAATACGTACCACCCTGTAAGTTGAGTTGGGGGTGGGAACCTTCTTGCAGGGAGCCTGTGAGCAATTCCAGGGCAGTGACTCTACGCTGGGGGGTGGGGAGGTGGGGTGGGGGGGGTGTGGTCTCCTAGATCTCAGGCCTGCCCTGACCACTGAGTTGCTAATTAGGTGGGGAGGCAGTGGAGGGAGTGAGGGGGTGCTCATGCTGTGTGCTTCTGCCTGGGGAGGGGAGCGGTCGTCCCTCCCCTATCTGAGAAGTGTGTGGGTGAAGGTTACCGGCTAATACTGCCTATGAAAGGACCATGGGAAAGCAATCGGAGAGGAAGGGAAACGGGTGTGGCCAACTGAACCGTCATCAAAGACCAAACGAGTAACGTGAACGTGTGAAGGGCTGCGGATGAGGAGATCTCAGGTGATCTGGGTCTATATTTAGCCTAAAGAGATGCAAATTCAACATGTTCAAAAAAATCACTTTGCAGACAAACAGGACATAGGCAAGCTCAGGGGTGCCCGTACAACTCAACTTAGCAATGCCTCAGAAGATGGAGACGGAGAGGAAGCAAAGAAGAAGAGAGGGGAGGATGCAGCCCAGAAAAAATAGTCTCTGGGCAGATGGTGGGGCTGGGGGCTTGCTTTCGGCTTCCTCATTCTTTGCAGGAGTAGAGGTACCTTTGTGGCTTAAGGCAGTTGGAGGCAGACTTCCGCCAACCACGTGGTGTCATTTGATAGACGTTGCATCATACGATTTTGGTTTCTGTGCACTTGGCCTGACAGGTTGGGGCTCACCCAGAGACACCAGCATCTTCTCCTTCCTGGCATGGCCTCCTATGAGTTTGCTAACCCGAGGTGGCTGACTTTGGGTTTTAACAATATCTGAACAGGTATTTGGAGCAATTTCAGTGTTCCTGGGTGTTTCTATTCATAGGCTTTCTCCTTCCCCATACTAATTTCTGCTTTGGCTGTCAGGGTACAGAGAGGCCATGGTGCCCCTATTATCTTTAATATGGGTCTTTGCCATTTTATATCGGCAGGGGCCAGGCAGGCGATGCCAAGGTGCCCAAGGGCTCTGTGTGGGCACCTAGGTTAATGCCGGGCCGTGCTAGAATCATAAAGTGTGCAAGAGTCACTTATTGGACCAGACCCCCATTTTATGTGTAATTATTTTAAGCGTTGCAAGCTCAGCTCTTCGGTTTGCTATGGTCTGTTGGGTAGAGAGAATGTTGATGGAGTTTCCTTTGAGTCTCTCCAAAGGGCCAAAGGGTTAGACCCGTATGAGGCTACGAAGACCAAAGGGCCTTGCAGCAGGACTTAGGGGACAGAACTGAACAAAATTACCATCTCATCCAGCACTTGCTTTGGAGAATTCATCCAGAGGCAGAGCATTCATTGAACCAAGTGCTCAGAAGCCTGATCCTGAGCAGATGAGAAACCAAAGGACGTTTACCGATGAACCCCGGGAACTGGCTTCTCGCTCTGTGGGTGTAGAGACGGCTCAGGGAAGGAGCAAATGAACAGAAGCCCACTCCTTGGGTCAGATGAACACGGCTTAGAATCATAAAATACGGCTGGAATGCACCATTTCCTATTTCTCGAAACACGTGTCCCCAGCAGTGAAAAAGCAACGAGGAGGAAGGACGTCTTTTGCCAGGAAGAAAGGAATAGGAGAGTCAAGGCGCTGGGGCTTCCTGTGGCACTTCTCCTGATTACTGACACCCGCACGCTCCCCGCAGCCCACAGAGCTACAGCTCCCAACCCCAGTATTTGTCACTGTCACTTCCCAAGTGCTTGGCATTGTTCAGGAAATTGTATGTGTAAAGCAGACCTGCCCGCGTCCAACTTCGACAAGGGAACAGCCGTGCAAGGGTGCTTGAAACTGAAACAGGCTTATATGTCCTATGATGTGCCCCAGCAAGAGTCATAAATAATTGTGACAAGGTTTTTTTCCCATCCCATGTGACAGTCCTTGACTCTGCCTCCTGTCGCCTCTCGCCTCTGCCTCATAGACTAGACCTGCCAGGCTGTGCAATGATAGATGTAACCGGGCAGCGCATGACAGCTGGATAGATTTTTTAGTTGGTGCTTTAGAGGGAAACAGATATGCTGTATAAAGCAATAAAAAAAGCACACTCACAAGGTGGATTAAAAATAGCTAGCACAGCAGTAACCCACTTTGTTGTTTATCAAAAGTTAAATCTTACATGGTAAAGTCCTAGTGATGTGTTAATTTTTCAGGCTCCTGTCAGAGTGACGCTGACGACAGCCACTAAAAAAAAAAATAATAAAAAAATAAAGAAAGAAAGAAAAGAGGAGGGATAAAAGCAGTTGACCATTTCCGTACTTTGTATATATATTTTTTTGTCTAATGGGACAAAAATATCTTCCTTTCTTCTTTAAATGGTGTCTAAGAAGAGAGATGGGCTCCTGGTGCTGTGCCATATTGCTGTGATTTTTTCATTCTTCTCGGTTTTGAATTTCAGACATAACGTTGGAGACGTTGTAAGTCTGGAATTATTCAACACTTGTGCAATTAAATTACTTTCTTTAAACACTGCTCATCTTCCTCCTCACGCCCTATTGATCTAGATTCTGTGTAACAAATGGTCTGGTCTCCCAACCACCTTGGAAATGTCATGTAAGCGTCAACAAAACTACTTAGTGTATGTTTTATAAAGAATTACAGCCTCCTCTGAATTACTCAGACTTTCATCTCGGGCAGGCTGGCTGGGCTACCTTGTGTCTCGATGGATGTGCGGACGTCCTAGAACATGATTCAGTGACCTGCCCCGCTCCCCAGTTCACAGACGAGACAGGCTGCAATGCACTTAGTCACCGCATTTCTGTCTTGCCCCTGCGCTATACAGGAAGGGGCTGATGTGTAATTTAAGTGTGCTCAGTATATCAGATCATGACTATTTTCCCCCTTGATTTTTCTGATGAATCATGTTCGGAGGGCTGTAGCTTTCACCTGGCAGCATGTGGCACGAGGAGGCAAGGTAGCACAAAATGTTTCCTAAAAAAAAAATATGTCATTCAGGTTAGGTACCAGGCAAAAAGGATAATTTGTGCTATGCCTCTGTAATTCAAATTTGGGGATAATTCAATACGGGTGCAGTCGCATTTCTAGCAATATCAGTTTACACATGTGTTATTGGGAGGTGTTTATTATTTTGATTGTGTAG
Source organism: Ailurus styani (assembly GCA_002007465.1). Taxonomy (NCBI): domain Eukaryota; kingdom Metazoa; phylum Chordata; class Mammalia; order Carnivora; family Ailuridae; genus Ailurus; species Ailurus styani. The sequence goes on from LNAC01000171.1 coordinate 1,371,921, forward strand.
CATTATGTCTATAGAACAATTTCCACAGTAAAATGTATATTTTATGGCTCTATCACTCAATCGGTTCATTTTTTTTCCCCTGGCAGATATGAGTTGATGAGATATATGTGTGGCACGAAAATATAATGAAATGGTCAAAAGGGCAGGTTTGAGATCCTGTTGGTTGGTTTCTAATTCCATGTCATTTTCTGACTTCCTGGGTGACCTTAGCAAGTTATCCAGCCTCTCTGTGCCTCACTGTTTTTATCTGGAGAATGGGGGTAATAATTACCTCAAATAATACAGTTGTTTTAAAGACTGAGTGATATGAATTTTCTTGATACAATTCCTGACAAGTGGTGTTGAATAAATATTATTTTAGTTATTATAATAATTATTACATAGTATGATCTTTACCGGGGGGCGGGGTTTACTCAGGCTACCTGAATCTCTCTACACCTAGTCTTTCTGGACTTGATGACTGTGTGTTGGATGAGTGGATGGACAGCCCTTTCTGAGCTTCAACAAACCCTAACAATGTTCCTTGTTTCTGTGTAAGTAGTCTTTGATAAACCCTCTGAATGTAAGGGAGAATATTCTATAGATCACTGATAATGCTTTTTGGGCAAATTTCAGTTCTTCTTCATTAGGAAAGAACCTTCCACGAGATGCTTTATGTGGACGTAGCTAGTAGAATACTGAATTTGTTCACTGGCCTTGTTTTTCTGTTCTTCCCTGCTCACCATCCAGCTATCTTACATGATGGTACCAAAGACCTCTTGAATTGTAAGCGTAAGACATAGGCAGGTTCTAATGTGCTTCAGGAATCACTGGAAAAAAATTTTTTTGGACTGTGATTCCATGAGGAATACAATCGTTGTGACCCAGCCTGTGCACATAGACATGACATCTGTGCATTTTGTCGAAGCGAATGTTCCATGAGACACTAGTGCTTCTTCCCACATGGGATACCCTCTGGAATTTTCTACTCCTTTCTATGTCATTTTTAAAAAGTATTGCTCTAAACCAGGAGTTGGCAAACTCTTTTCTGTGGACGGCCAGAGAGTAAATATTTTTGACTTTGAAGGCCAACTCAGAACTACTCGACTCTGCCATGTAGTGTGAAGGGAATATAAGTGACACAATCAAATCAGCCTGGTCATGTCCCCAAAAACTTTGCTTATGGACATTGAAATTTGAATTTCATGTAAATTTTTTGTGTCACAAAATGTTATTCTTTTGATTTTTTTTTCCAGCCATTTACAGATACAATAATCATTCTTCGGTGGGGAGATGGGCAAAATGGGTAAAGTAGAGTGGGAGGTACAGACTTCCTGTCATGGAATGAATGTCACAGGGACGAGAGATGGTAGAATATGGGAACTTGAGTCCTTGGTAATGTAATAGTGTTGTATGGTGACGGATGGTAGCTACACTTGCGGTGTGTTGTATACCCAAAACTGAGGGAGGTAGCACTGTGTGTCAGTCATGTTCCAACTGAAAAGAATGAATGTAAAAATTATGAAATATTTTTATGGAAAATCCTCAAATATGAAAATTATTTTCTATGTTTTCAAAGCATTTTTCCCGAAATAGTCAACATTACCTAGTAAAATTATAAAGCCCATACAAAAAACTTATGATTATTAAACATTTTATTTAACCGTTTGAATTTACATAAATCTTATTATATATGTCAGTGAAGTTAAAATTGCTAAATACAAAATGTAACAACCGTTCTTAGCTTGCAGGTCATAGGAAACAGACAGTGGGCTGGTTTTGGTCTCTGGGCCATGGTTGATTGATCTCTGTTCTAGACCACTGAATGGACTTTCTGAACTGTAGTCTGCAAAACTCTCTTCCTGAGCATTTTCCAAAGTGACTTTGAAGAAGATGGTTGTTTGGCAGGAGTGCAAATAGTTGCTAATGGAAACAGGCATTGCTCTTCAGGTGGATTTGTGAGACCCCAGAGCAAACAAAGATGTCTACCCTTTAGCAGAAATTCTGTGACCCAATGGCATACCTCAAACTCCATGACCGTGTAAAAGGGGTACAATATGGCTGCCACCTCCAACTGTTTGACTGCTGACTTAGCTTTGCAAAGCATCTCTGGGACTTAGGTGCTGAGTAATATACTTGGAACCATATTTCAAGGGATGAATCTGGGGAATCACCCTCTTTTAGTGGTGGCGAGCTTTATGTGTAGGGACTGACAGAATTTGTGAGTGAGAAGGTTCTTTGGTCTCTCAGTTAAGGAATACATTTGGGAGCCTGCTGTGTGCACAGTGCTCCATAAGGCACAGGGAAGAAGTGACGAACCAAAGTTGGTATTCCTGTGGCGTATGCAGTTGAATTTGAACTCGGTTATAGGCAACCTGTCAACAATCACAAAATAACATGGTCTCATTCAGACGGAAGACTTAAGTGTTGCTAATACCACAACAGAGGTAGTAGTGATAATCCCTACAGGCATTTTATCATTTTATCATTTTCCTGTTGTTTTTACGTAAGTCATTTCATTTGATTCTAACAACAGCTTTGTGAGATGGAGGGACCTGGGGTCACGAGTCCATTTCACAGGCAGGAAAATAGAGTGACTTCTTGGAGGTCATACCTTGAGTGAGATGCCAAGCTGAGGATCCAGGTCTTGAATTCTTAGAGCTTCTACTAAACGGAGTGGAAATACTTTGAAAAGGAGGAACATTTTGAGTGGGTTTTAGAAAGGGCTCATGGCCATTGATTCTCAAGAGAATCTAGAGGGTGTGTGTGTGTGTGTGTGTGTGTGTGTGTCTGTGTATGCGTGTGTGTGTGTCTATGAGTCCACGCTCATATAATGTTGATTTTGGAAAAGGCCACAGGAGTAGAAATCTAAGTTCTGCGTAAGAGAGAGCAAAGCCCATTAAAAGAATCACCAATCGTTGCTGAATTAAAACCAACCAACCAGCCAACAAACAAAATAACCATTTAAGCCCTAGCACCGCAAAAGACAATTCCAAGTGAGAACTCTGGATTTAAAAACTCACCTCCTAATAACCACCTGGGCAGCAGCCTCCTGTTTCACAATGGTAGGAAGTTCCAGTGTAAGACCATTCGAGTAACATAAAAACTACCATCAAATCCTTTGACATTATGTTTGAAATTAACCAGCAAATTATTAAAAGAGTAGAAATATTGTTCACTTTGGGCCTGTCCCCCAAAGACAAATGAAGCACTGAGTTCCTTTATGATTCTTTCTCCAGGAGAACTTTCATGAAGATAACTTGGTTTCTCTTTAAAAAAATATCTTAGCGGCCTTGAAAAATAAAGTTAGCATAGTTCCAGAGGATGTAAATAAAAGAGGCCCAGTCAATTCAAGTTTGGGATTTGAGAGCATGCTATTATTTCAGCTCTAGGAGTAATGAAAGGAGGAGAAAAATGACCTAAGGTCATGGCACCATTTCCAGTTAAACAAAAAAACAAAAACAACCCTGCTTTGAAAAAGTGTGCTGCACATTTAAAACTCCTCTCTCCTAGTGACTGGGGATTAGGTGTTCCTCATAGCACCTGGAAATCTGTAATATTAATAGGTATGATTTTTCTTGCTAGCATATGCTTATCTTCCATGATTTTGATCATGGTGTCAGGTGAGTCACTTGCTTTGTTTTCTGGTGTTTTGCAGTGTGAACCTATGAGTTAAAGTTAGGCATAAGCGCAGCCGACTTATGGAGTTAGTGGTTTGCGTAGACATGCCCAAATGAAGAGCATGCTTTGTTAGGTAGATCTCAGCCAGGTCCTCCTGCCAGCTCCATCTAAAGGAACCTCTACCTCTCGGGCACTCTTTACTACATCTTCCTGTTTTATTTCCCTCATGTCCCTTAGAGGAATCTGATGTCGCCTTGTCGATGCATTCTCCCCTGTCTGTGTCCATATTGTCATTCCCGTGAGAACACAACCCTTGGCTCTGCACACAGGGTCAGCCCACCATGACCCACAGGCCATTTCCAGCCTGCTGCCTGTTTTTGTGTGGCCCAGAAGCTAAGAATGCTTTTTATATTTTTAAATGGTTGAAAAAAATCAAAAGGATAATATTTCGTGACCTGTGAAAATGATGGGAAATTCAGGTTTCAGTGTCCATATGGAAAGCTTTACTGGCATGCCGCCACACCCAATCTTTATGGATTGTCTGCAGCTGCTACAACATACAGACCCAGAGGTGAGGAGTTGTGACAGAGACGGGATGGCTGCCACAGAGCCTAAAATATTTACTATCTGGAGCTTTGCAGACAAGGTTTGTAGACCCCCACTCTATGCCCAGCACAGCACCCAGTAAACCATAAGCACCCAATAAGTGCAGCAGATGAATTGATAAAGAACAGAGCTTGGTGAAGGTTATTTGCAAGTGTCCCTTCCCTGCCACTAATAAACAGGAAAAAGGAACAAATGAATGAAAATTAAATATTGACTCCAGGCTCTTGGAACAATCAGAAAATCCAGGCGGGGGACCTGAAAGGCAGGGTGGAGTCTGCTTGGAAGCTTTGCTGAGCATTTCTTTAAAAGCGATGACAAAGTACCAATTCAGGAATGTCATGGTATCTCAGGTTCCAATTTCTGGGAACTGGATACTCTCTGCTTTCTCCCTGTCGAATGCATTTTCTCTTCTAGCCTTGCCCTCCTGCTTTTTATCTGCCATCTGACTAAAGATTGAACTCTGGTTTTTCCTGCCCCAAATTCAGCAAACTTCCCTTCCAAAAAATGTCAGCTCTTAATCCTCTTAATAAAAAGGCCCATGTAACCGAGAGAATACATTCAAAATCGTCCACAGTACAAAAAGACGGTCTGAAAATAACAAGGGGAAAAAATGTACTAAACGCATCTGCACACACACAAAGTTGCTAGGGAAACATAGCAGTTCCTTGCGAACTGCCAGCACCATCGCATTTATAAAGAATTGACAACGGCTGACCTTTGTCTTCTCTTTTTCTGCCTGCTTTTTTACCAGGCACAGAAGAGCCCTGTGGCTTGAATGATGCTTTTGATAGGCAGATTTTTGGATTCTGTGCTGTCTGCTGGATGAGGGGGTCCCGCTTTACAGCTCTGCTAAGACCTAGAAAATCTTTTGAGTGTCACCTCCAGAATGACCCAGTCTATGCAATTGAAAGGTGCATTTTCACATTGGGATTTGGCTTCTATAGTCCTGAGGCGAGAAATGACATATTTTGTTGCATTATTTAAATATTCCTGCTGAACACCAAATTAAAAATACCCATTAAAGGTTTATTTGATATCTTCCTAATTATTGCCCATTGCACATTTGACAAATTCTTTACACATTTTAATAATTGCGACTTTCTTTGGAAGTGACACAAAAACAATTACTTTTTCGAAATTCCACTGTGTATATGCTTTTGAAACTACATAGCCATTAAAAACAGTCTGTCGAATTAAAGGTTGGGCAATTAATTAAGTGCAAATTCTGTAAAACTGGACCAAGGAGAAAATTCATCAAACCTATGAAATATGACCTATCTTGTCCAAAAGACAAATATGTTTAAACAAAAGATGAAAATTGATGACAAAATTACGGGTAGCAAAATGCACACAGAGCAAATATAAGACAGCTGTACTTGGTTTCAGCGTGTTGGGTTTACCCTTACAGGATTCATGATTCATTACCTTCACCATCTTGTAAAACTTTTCGTAGTTAATCTCCAAAGTACTGTATCTGGAATAATAAAAGTTCTGAATGAGAGCGTGGAAGGCCATTCTGTTAATGATTTGCTGGCCTTTAGAGGAGCCCAATTAAATGCAACTCAATTTGGGGTGGCAGCCGCAGGGTAGGTCTCCCGAGGACAATTGAAACCTAGGTTGTACACGTGGGCGCTTCCTTCCGCTTCTGTCCTTTTGGACCTTCTGACATCGGTCTGCCTTCCTCGCTCACTTGCGCCAGTTTTCAGACTCAGAAGCCCCCACTGCACGTTCATCTAGGAAGGACTGTGCCCATGGTACAACTTTGGCTCTTAGCCTGAGCGACAACCGTGGTGTGTGTTCAGAGCGGACTTTGCGGGCCACGAGAAGGCAGAATAGTGGTTGGTGTGGCCTGTATCTGTAATGGGCCCTGTCCTTGTGTATTACAAGTTCTGGATGTTACACGCCGGCGTTCAGGTTCAAAAATCCACATCAATGCTGGTGTGAAGTGGGCGGATGAGGGAGGTGGATCTTCGGGCTGTGGGGGTTGTTAAGAATACAAGGCTGTTATTTCCATATTAAAATGTAATGGTCTCATTAAAGTTAAAACCACTGTTAAACTTGATTGAGTAAATTAGTTAATTAACCATAGCATCCAGCGCATTCCTCCAGGGCATACCTCCGTTCCTCAAGATGCAGAGCAAACGCAGGCTCAGCTCAGAGACTCTTAGCCGGGGTTGTAGGATAACACTCATCATAGACTGACTTATGGCAGAATCTGTTAAAAAAAAAAAAATCAAGAACTAGAAGGTGAGGGTGTTACTTGGTGTTAAAGGAATATGAAAATAGCCTCTAACGAAAGAATTTTATTTTTATGCTGAAATCTCTCAAGATTTTCTTGATTAAAAAAAACAAAACAAAACCCCAAAACACCTGATCAGCAGTTGGTGAAGTGTTTTAACTGACAGAGTAAAGGCCCTTCTTTTTCTTGTATATTTTACCTTACTTTCCTTCTCTTTGGTTGGATATCTAAAGATTGTCTCTGTGGGGTCAGATGGAACTTTTCTAAAGTTTTCGGGGGACTGTGTGTAGGTAAGGGGCTTTAAATCAGGGTTAGAGTGAGTTTTTGTGGGTGAGTGAATGGATGGGGCAAATTTAGGAAAACATCTCAAATTTGCCGTTTCAAGGCTGGTCTTGCAATGACAGTTTTTCATTAGGTTGGCTAGGTTGGCTACCCGTGGCACAAATGGCCAGAGGAACCATTTGAAAGAGGTTTCTGAAATTTGATAGAAGTCAGCCCAATTCCTGGTATGTCTTAGCTTCTGCGAATACACAATAACAATGTTAATAATAAAGAACTACCTCCTTGTGTTGTCGTAAGGGTTAAATATAAGAATATATGTAAGGCGCTTAAAATAGTATCAGGCACACTTAAGTTCCCAGTATTGACTCTATTATTTATTTAAAAAAGATATTTATTTATTTATTTATTTGACGGTAAGAGACAGGGAGAGAGGGAACACAAGCAGGGGGAGTGGGAGAGGGAGAAGCAGGCTTCCCGCTGAGCAGGGAGCCTGATGCGGGGCTCCATCCCAGGACCCCGGAATCGTGACCTAAGCTGAAAGCAGACACTTAATGACTGAGCCACCCAGGCGCCCCTGATTATTATTTTTTTTATTATACACTTTTTAATTGCAGATTTCTTTTTTAAATAACTTTTTTATTATGTTATGTTAGTCACCATACAGTACATCATTAGTTTTTGATGTAGGGTTCCACGATTCATTATTTGCGTATCGACTCTGATTATTACCGAGTGTAGAAAAAGGAGGGTAGACATGGATGAAGAATGGTCCAGAGTCAAACAGCCACATCATTTGTTCAGCACATCGCTTCCCAGACAGGCTTTTTTTGGGTGCCATGTCCACTTGAAGGGACCAGGGAATCGCCAGACACTGAGTAGCCAGGAAGCCTGGGTTTTATGTGATTTGTCTTTTCATCCGCTCTCCTCTAACCCAGTGAATTGCCTGATTCAACCCTGGGGTGGAGAGGTACATTGGCGTAGAGTCCTGTGGATGCTGGTATGAAGGTCGACATTTAGAAAGACAAGTCTTGTAAACCCCATCTGTAGGGGGCTCAGAAATAAAAGGTAAACCAGAACCTCCACGTGATTGGCCTGATTTTTTAAACCCCCTATCTACATAGGGAACATAGGTAGTTACGTACTTTAAAAATACATCTTTATATTTTATAACTTTTTGGATTCCCCTAAAAACTGGAAGGATTTGAAAAAAGTCATTTATTTTCAATGTGAGGGCAGGAAACAATGAACAATTGAGAAAGAGATACAGAAAAGGGAGGGAAGCATATGAAATGATTTCCGAAAAGTAAACCAGGTCAGATGAATTATTTTCTGAAACTATAGGTTTGGAATGAAAACCAGATATCAGGAAACCTGCTAACTTGACACTTGGCCAGACTTTTAAAATAAATGACAGCATTTCCTAGGCACTATGTGAACTCTCTGTCAACCATGTGATGAAGGGGCTACTCTTACCCCATTGTGTAGATGGTAAAACCAAGGCACAGAGGGTAAGAGATTTGCCCAAGGTTCCCAAGCTAGTCGGTGGCCGTGCTAGGATTTGAAATGATATGGTCTAACCTCAGAGCACACCTTGTTACCCCTCTGCCATGCTGCCTCTCTTTCAATGCCACTTTGTGAAAGCGGCAAAGCCTTTTTATGTCCGCGTCGCCTTGTGTACGAACATGGCTCAGGAGTCAGATGGCCTTGGGTGTGAGTTTCGGCTCTTTAATTATTATATGTGTGATCTTGGAAAACATTATTTATCCTCTCTGAGCTTTCATGTCTTCATCTGCAAAATGAGGGTAATAAGAGCGACTGTCTGCAGGTAGGTAGTGGCTGTCTAGCTCCTGTCTCCGTGGCTCACCTTGCAAGTACATTGCTGTTCGGAGGGTGGCTCTCATACCTGCTGTTAGCTTCTTACTTTGAGCATCAGCATCTCTCTGCTTGAAATCTCTCTCTGCACAGCTGGGGGTGTTGGAGGTGATGCTGCCAGGTGCAACCTCCAAATCGTGAGGGTGGAAGTTGGTGGATAAACATTCCTGTGTCCTTCATCTCTCAGAGGATCCTGAGTTGGGTTGGGTTCCAAATGCCCCCAGGGGTGACCAGCTTATTATCGATAACAGCCTTATGGGTTTCCTCCCTTCCCCAAGTCCGTCTCCCAAGCCTTCGCTATGTTCCTGCCCTAACTTCTCAAGGAAATGACTTCTTTTCCAATCTTTCAAGGTCTCCTTTGGAGAGATGCCACACAAAGTTACCGACTTTTAGGCTTGTTATGAAAACTCAGTGAAATAGTGGGTGTAAATAGTGCCTGCCTCCCGAGTAACTGTATGCTTTATTAGGTACCGATTATGATTTCAATATCTGAAAATCTGACTTAATTGGGAATTGTCATAAAAAGTCTGAGTCTGTTTTTTGGATGCTTGACTGCTGACAACTTTTAAAACTCATTTATCCCTTTTCTCCCTCCGCCCCACATCTGGGCAAGCTGATAAGGAAGCCCAGGCAGTTCCTACTATGTTGCCAGCAGGAAGTTTAAGCCACACATGGAAACCGTCATGGAGACCACACCTCACCCACCATAGAAAGCCCAAGTCAGGCTTCTTTATTTGTTCTCTCAAGGCGTTTTGGACCTGCTTGGAAACCTCCCCAGCTCACCCGGAAAGCCTTATTATGCAAGTAGAAAAACCTCTTCATACTTGCTTGGTATGTGTGTAGTGTCATCAGTCTTGACACTTGAATCAGATTTGGGGCGAGGGTCCATCCTGTTTCTGCGGAGTGGTCACAGTAGAAGCAAATCCTGTCTTTACCACAAAATGCACCATAGCACTCTGTAAGATAACAAAAGCATCTGGGAGTTTTAAACATGGGTGTTATTTATTTAAGGAGGGGTTCATGGGGGCAGCGGTGAGGGTTCAGGGCAGGGGTCTGGCGCTCAATGGCAGAGACTGAAGGGATGAGTCATGAAGGGCTGCTGAAGGTTGGGGCATCGATCCATGGAGAGTGAGCTCACCATTCCCTTCTCACCAGCAAGAATAAACAGATCCGGGCTTCATGCAGAGCTTTTGCTTAAAGGAAAATATACCTTTTGGAACCTTTCGCAACACACTGGATACTAACATGGACTGGGATTTCAATGAGGAGAATTAGTATGCCAGTGTACAATCTGCATTGAAACTTAGAGGAAAGAAACTTATTTGGGGCGTAGGCCAATGAACCAGGTAGAAATACTGATACTCAAAATGCAACAAGACCATAGATGTTCTAAACTCATATTCCATTGTTTGTAAAAAAAGAATCTCCATTTTGGTTTTCACATTTCAGAACAGGCTGCCCAAATCCAGGGCATTGAATCAGAATTATATAACTTATGTCCTCACCTCTCCAGTCAAGCGTTGGCATGTATGTGAAAATTTAAAGGAAAGGCTGCTTGCCTCGTGATCCCGTGATCTTTAATTTTTACTTTTAATTTAACAAACATTGCATCCCGAGAACTTCCTAATGGACAGTGAGGGAGAGTTCTTTCCAAGACTGTAAAAAATCTTAATTTCACCCTGTAGATTTGTGTTAACTAATAAAAAATTCTGCTTAGTACAAACATTGAAATATGAATCATCTTAACAGTGAAGAATACTGTGCAACTAGTTGCTGGAAACATTATACAGATTTACAGATTTAGTATATTATTTACGCAATTTAAAACATGAATGAAGTTAGCGTGGTACAAGTGCTTTCAAACCAAAGCACTGATTTATACAAAACTTACAGAGAAATTGTTCACGAGAGGGACACAGGTGACGTAGTATAGGTTCATGGTTAAATTGCAGTCATAACAAAGAATTATTTGGTGAAAGAAAAAACATCAGAATCCCACGATGTTCCAATTCTGGCATCTTTGCTGTAATTGATGGTGCTCATTGGGGAGACAAAATTAGACATTTTTTTTTTTTTACATTGGAAAGAGAATGGGCTTATGGTGAAACAAAAGTAACAGGATGACATTCCCTCTGTGACATTGGATGTCTCTGTTCCTCCTCTGCTCCTCAGCATGCACCATACGTGCCGGTGGTTTCCTCTGCAAGCCTGCGGATCTCAGCCCGCGGGTTCTCTCTCACCACAGAAATGTGGGCCCGTGCTTGTGGGTGGAGCTGGTAGATAAATATTCGAGGTTCCTTGCCCTTTCGTAGGAGACTTCTGAGGTGTGCTCTCTTGGTCTCCCAGAAGCCCTCAGGGGGAGTGAGCCCCAGTGCTCCTGGCACTCACCAGCTCATTCATGCACCTTTTCTGGAAGGATTCCTATCCTTTGTTCATGACCTCATACTCCCCTTCGTCATGATCCTGGGATCACCTTCCATCCCAATCCTTATCTCAGGGTCTCTTTCTGGGGGAAGCCAACCTAAGACAATTTCTGGGAATGCATTTATTTGGTGTCCATTTCTTGCATTGATCTCTTCTTTCCTCTCTCTCCCTTGTATTTTTAATGCCAGCTGTGTGTGCACTGTGGTGGGTGCTAGAAGCTCCCAGTCAAGTGGACTCTGGTGAGAGAGACAGCCGTTAGATACTGAGTTCAACCTTTGGGTAATTCAACTATACATGAAGTATGAGAAGTAAGAGAGAGAAATAATTACTGCAATGGTCAGGACTGTTATTCTGCTCAAAAAATGCACACCCCAGCTGGAGTATGAGGTGGGAATAGGAAGCGGAGGTTTTCTCAGTGAGCCTCACATTGTGTGTACCTCTCATGGAACGTCTCCCGTTAAGTGTGATTCTCGCATTTAAAGATCCAACACGCTTCTATTTTTTTTGCAATGTGGTCTTTAGACGCAAGCCAACTCCTTTATGAGGTGTTTAACCAAAGGAACGGTGATTTTTCTAACACTGGAGGAAAAACTAGCTGGGAGGGGCTCAGTGAGACTCTATGCCCATATGCATCGTGAGACCTCTATAAGGGGCTTTGAAAGAAATTTTCTCTGTACATGATCTTTATTCCTGATTCTCGTCAGGGACATGGATGCAGCCAGGACCCACGATGGTTGAGCAGACGGGTGTAGACTTCTCAGCACAGGTAGAGTTTGAACTGCGTCTTAAAAGCCAAGTAGACGTTTGCCCAGTGTTTGGCAGAAGAATAGAATGCAGCTCTTAAACTTCTACCACACAATGTCAGCCTTGCCTTCCTTAATCCCTCTGCATGGATCTCTTGGCTTTCTTTTCAGTTAGTAATAGAGACCGTCTGTGGTGTGTGCTTTGAGGATGAGGAGACAGATTCCCCCAATCTGAGAGTCATTTCTGATGCATGGACACAAGGACTTTGTGGGACGTTTTCCTGCCTGTCCCTTTTGTCTCCAAAAGATGTGTTAGGTGTGTCAACCTGTGAACCTAGGTTGTCTGAGCAGCAGACATGAGGCAGGGTAGACACACGTGAGCATGTTCAGGGAAGTAGCTAATAAAGGATGTGGGAGGTCCTGGAGAGATGCAGGGAGAGCCCCCAGAATGTGGGGAGAGTCCGACTGGGGAGCAGAGGGCTTGGATGGGGACCTCGAGTGCACAGGGCAGTTCTGAGGATGTTTGACAAGGCTGATGAGCCATGGTGGCCTGTCACAGGAGGCCCGGTCTCCTGGCTTTGGTACCCTGCTGCCTTCGTCACTGGCTGGGAGCCGCCTGTGGGAAGCATGGCCTCTGCGAGAACACAGTGGTGGGTCAGAGCACAGCATCTGGGCTTGTTGGTCAACCGTGCCACATTGTCTGAAATTGGAGAGGTCCAATTTCATGGCCACCACAATCCGTATTTCCCCAAAGGTGGGACCCATACCACAGAGAGTACTTGAAATGACATTAGGTAGTGCGTTGAATTGTTTAATATTCAAATTATTCTCTTTATAATTCTCTTTAATTCTGGTGCGTGAAGTAGAAAGACTCAGGTGGATGCTATCATTTTGTAATCCCCCCTTTTAATGATAGGCAAGCCTCAGGCTTATAAACTTCAGCAGATTACAATAGCCAGATAACACTGAGTAACTGTATTCATTGTTTTGTTTTTATGGGTATTTGTCATCAAGAGGGCTTTCAGTGTGTTTCCATTTGTGGCTAATGATACTGGTTTTCAATATATACTATTTAAATACATTCTTTTTCTTTAAAAATACATCAAAGTAAATAACTGGCAATCAATTTAAATAAAATACTAAGTAACTAACGTGTGGAGAGCAGGTGGCCATGGGGGAATAAAAGACAAAATTTGTGAAATGTTTTAGAAATGGCTGCGGTTTGGGTAACCCTGACTTGGGTCATCTGAAAGCAGCTGGCTTGGTCCATGTTATCTCAACTTTTCATAGCAAATGCCTTCCCTGCCTTGCCATTTTAAGTGATGCCTTTTCTATCTCGATGGGGTCACTGACAGGACTGTCCAGTTTTACAACGTTTCTGTGATTTTGTGGCTGGGGATGTTGTTCAGTCTTCTACTCATCCTTTAAACAAATCCCCAGAGGACAAATCCAGCTTGAATTTAGTTCTAGGGGGATAAAAAGTATTGTCTCTGAACGAAGGTGTATACTTTTTCCTGTCAGAAAAAGACAAGTATACCTGTCAGGATGCTTGCCTTACCTTCTAGAATGCTTAGGGCTGAATTTACTGCTTTTATGTTCTCATCTGTTCCAATCTGGCATCTGAAGGCACACTCTTTTCCTAGCTCCTTCAGAGGGCTCAGTTATTTAAAAAGATCTTTAAAAATCTCTGATATCTCTGTGTCCTACAGCTACCCTGTCCCCGCGGACTGGCTCAGTCCGCCTGTATCAGCCAGAATGGGCAAAGTTATGCTGCGGTAATAAACCAGCCCCAAATTTTAGCGACTTAAAAACAACCAAGGTTGATTTCTTGCTCAAGCTCTGTGTCTATTTCAAGTTTGCTGGGGGCTCTTTCTTAAATCCCCTCCCTGGGAGAAGCTCCTGGCAGAGGCTTTTTGGTCTGCTTTTTGGTTGTCATGACAGGGGAAACAAAAGAACATAGCTGTTTATTCATCTTATTCAAAAAGCGTCACCCTGAAAGGGACATATCCCATTTCTGCTCATATTCCACTGGCTAAAGCAAGTGTCAGGACCAGGCCGAACTTGAAGGAGGCAAAAAAGTGCAATTCTACCATTTTCCTGGAAGGAGGGGTATATACTGATACCTGATCAATGGCCCTAAATCGTCCCGGACTGCCGTCCTTCATGACATAGATCTCCTGTTACTCCTGATATCTCTGTGGCTTTCTGAGTCAGCCTCTGCTCCAGTCCGTTTGTCTGACATGACCTGTTTTTGTAGCCATGACTCTTCCTTCCTGTGATTGTCATCCAATCTTGCTGGATGCTTTTGACTCACATTGGACAGCATCTGTGGTCCCTTAGTCCCCCAATGCACCATTAAAACAATGTTTTTGTTTGTAGAGGAATTTTATTGCTGGTTTGGGGGGGCAGGGAAGGGACATTACAACCCAGGGTAGCAAACGGCCTCAAATTGTTGAGTGTATACTTTGGGTAATTGGTGATTTTATTGACTAAGTGTTGTGTCTCTGGTGCCCAGAACAGAACATGGCGCAGAATAGGGGCTCGATAACTATTTTGTGAATGAAAGCATTTCAATATAAGTCATCACGGATCCGAGATATTTTTAGATCTTTTTCTGCCACATGGAACTTCCTGCAGGTGGACACCCTCTGATTGTCTCCCATGTTTCTCTGGACCTTCCTCTGTCCTCCTTTCCTTTACATGAGACCTTTTCTTTTCATTCCAGGCTCTTCACCTAGATTTGACTCTAGGTTTGACAGCAAAGGGCCATCACTTTTCTTTTCTTTTTCTTATATGAAAATATTTAGCCCTCTCTGTTTTACTTCTGACTTCCATACTATGATCTGAAAGGTCCCAGTTTTATGTTCAAAGGACCCTATCAAAGAAGTTTCCTAGGTTAAAAAAAGAGGGGGAAGGGGGTGCCTGGGTGGCTCAGTCAGTTAAGTGTCTGCCTTGGGCTTAGGTCATGATCTCAGGGTCCTGGGATCGAGCTCCGCATCAGGCTCCTTCCTCTGGGGGGAGTCTGCTGCTCCCTTTCCCTCTGCCCTTCCCCCCAGCTCATGCTCTCTCTCTCAAATGAATAAAGTCTTAAAAAAAAAAGAAGAAGGGGAGGAACTTTCTTAGGGATGAACTACATCACATCTCTTGAAACCAGAAGTGATCACAGTCAGTGCTTATTTTCCAATAATATTTATTTTCTTTCTGTTAAAATGTATTTTAATTTGAATCTTTTGTGCCAAGGTCTTTTTTCCCCACCCCCCCGAGCCGGTGTATGTATCATAAATAGTTCATTCCTTTTTACCATATTTATCCCATTATATGGATAATACCACATTTTGTTTTTCTACTCACCAGTTGATATGCATTTGGGTTGTTTTCATTTTTGGGCTATTATAAATCATATAGCCATATGTTTTCATTTTTCCTTAGAGTGGATCTATTGGATAAGTGTGTATATTTTAAGTTTTTGAGAAACTATAGATCTGTTTTCCAAAGTGACTCTATCATTTTATATTTATTCAGTGATATTTGAGATCTCTAGGTTTTCTACATTCTTACTAACTCTTGGTATCGTCAATCATTTATATTTTAGGTACTTTAGTGGATTTATAGTATATAGCTCTTCGTGATTTTAATGTGCATTTTTTTGTAATGATCAATGATATTACATATATTTTCATGTATTTCTTGATTATCTCTATGTATTGTTTTCATGAAGGGTCTGCTCAAATCTTTCACCTGTTTTTAAAATTTTTTTTTATCATTGAGCTATTGTTTGTATATTCTCAACACCAGTTCTTCGCAAGATATATGTTTTGCAAGTATTATTCTCTAATATTTTGTTGCTTTCTTTCTTATTTGGAGTTTAATTTGTTCTACTTTTCCTAGCTTCTGGAGGTAAAAGCTCAGATCACTGATGTTAGACCTTTCTTCTTTTTTGGTGTCACCAGGTAGGCCTATAAATTTCCCTTTGAGCTCTGCTGTAGCAGCATCCCACAAATTTTGATATGTTGTGTTTTCATTATTGATTTCTGATTTAATTCTGTATGGTCAGAGTACATATTTTGTGTGGATTGAGTTCCTTAAATTTATTGGGACTTTAAAAAATTGGCTTTATTTTTTAGAGTTGTTTTAGATTCACAGAAAAATTAAGATAATACAGAGAGTTCTCATATACCTTGCAACCACTTACCCCTATTATTACCATCGGACATTAGTATAGTATAATCGTTACAGTTAATGAACAATTATTAATACATTATTCTTGACTAAAGTCTGTAGTTTATTCAGATTCCCTTTGTTTTTATCTGTGATTTCTTTTGTGTTCCCAATCCCATCCAAAATGTCTCATTACATTTAGTTGTCATGTTTGCTAGGGTCCTCTTGGCTGTGCTGGTTTCTCAGGTTTCCTTATCTTTTTTTTTTTTAAGGTTTTATTTATTTATTAGAGAGAGAAAGAGAGAGAATGGGCAGGGGAGGGGCAGAGGGAGAAGCAGACTCTCCGCTAGCAGGGAGTGCAACGTGGGGCTCAATCCCAGGACCCTGAGATCATGACCTGAGCTGAAGGCAGATGCTGAACCAACTGAGCCACCCAGGTGGCCCAAGCTTTCCTTATGAATGACCTTGAAAATTTTGAGGAGTACTGGTCATGTATTTTATAGGATGCCCCATTTTTGGAATTTGTCTTGTGTTTTTCTCATGCTAAGACTAGGATTATGGGAAATAATTCAGAAAGATGAGAGTGACAAAGTGTCATTTTCATAATGTATCAAGTACCTTTGATAGAATACCCACATGATTGACAACTATTGATGTTCATCTTGATCACCTGGTTGAGGTGGTGTTTGTCAGGTTTCTTCATCTTAAAGGTACTCCCCCCATTCCATACTGTACACTTAAGAAGTAAGTCATTACACACAGCCTACACCTCAGGAGTGGGGAATCTAGATTTGCTGGATATAGAATTCTTGGTTAACTGATTTTTTTCCCAGTATTTTAGATATATCTTTCCAATATATTCTGGCTTCCATATTTCTTTTTTTTTAAGATTTTTTTTATTTATTCATTTGACACAGAGAGAGAGAGAGATTACAAGTAGGCAGAGAGGCAGGCAGAGAGAGAGGAGAGAGGAGGAAGCAGGCTCCCTGCTGAGCAGAGAGCCCGATGTGGGCCTCGATCCCAGGACCCTGGGATCATGACCTGAGCCGAAGGCAGCGGCTTTAACCCACTGAGCCACCCAGGCGCCCAGGCTTCCATATTTCTGATGGGAAATTAGCAGTTGGTCACATCCTTGTTCCCATGTATGTAACATGTTTTTCTCTGGCACTTTCAAAATTTCCTTACGGTTTTCAGTGAGCTGTTTTTGTTAGGTAGGAAAAGTGTTTCAGCTCTTCCAGAAACTCAAGTTCCTGTCTCACTTATGATATGTAGTGATGAGGATGACAGTGAAGATGTCATAGCCTCTATATCACATTTAAAGGTATCGCTAAGACATAACAGTCACAAATGATGTTGTGGTTTAATTTGGCAACTTCTTGATTTAGTTGATTTCTCTCAAACTTCTAGCTAAAAAATAGGTGAATTTGCTATGGGCAAATTTGGGTTCATGTACTTTCAGGATCTCTCCTTTCTCCCTCCACTTCTTGAGTAATTCTTTTGGCATTTTGCAGAAGCTTGCTTGAACTTTCACTTCAGTGTCTGGTTTTTGGGCTCTTATAAGCCTTGACATTTCCAGAAGACATTAGCATCATGTAAAAACTATTGTATGGAGGGAAAAAGACTTTCTTATTTTGATGAAACAGTTCTGAGAATAATCTTGTTGCCAATTCAAGCCCATTGTTGTGATTTTCTTGTTGTGTACAGCATCTGTTGGCTGCAGTGGATGCCTTCTTTCTTGGAGGTGTCACAAACAACATGCCATTTCGATGGCAACGGAATTGGATAGCATGAGAATTCTATTAATACTAATAGCTGATGGTAGAAGATATAAAGAAAGGTAATTGATATTGACTGACCACCTACCATCTGTCAAACGACATAGTAGACACTTTACATACTTTATTTCTCTTTTAATCCTTTTAACAATCCTTCAACGTAAGTATTTATATGCCCAGCATTAATTATTCTCATAGAAGTTAATTTTTTTTCTTTTTTTTTTCTATGCAACTGATGGTAGCTTCCTAGGTAAAGGTATATTTGGAAATGCAGAAGGTTTTCTTACCTGGATTTCTCTGGCTACAGCTTTAGTCAGTAGTGGTCACATAACCTAGTTTGATCACGTGAGCACCAGATGCATAACTTTTGTCTCAATGGCAGGAGGAAGAGAAATTTTGTTTTTCTGCTGGATTTGAATATGGCAGAATTTAGCCATGTAGCTGCTGGCAGCCATCTTGCTGCCACACAAAGCCAGAGGAAGAAAACCTGGCTGGCTGAGAGCACAGGCAAATGGGAAGAATCAGGTCTAGGTGAAACTGCTTAACTCTTAGGTTAACCCATACCTGAGGCCAGGTACAATATCTTTCTTTTAGTTACATGAGCCAGCAAATCTCATTTTGCTTAAATCGATATGAGTAGAGGTTTTCTGACAGTTGCAAATAAAACAGCCCTGACTTATATAATCTGTTTCTCCTTCCTCCACTGAGCAAACTTCAGCAAAGGCTTCTTTGGAAAGAAATTAGACTGGAATAAAAACAATATTCTTTATTTTTTTTTATTATGTTCAATTAGCCAACATAGAGTACCTCATTAGTTTTTGATGTAGTGCAATATTTTTTAAATTTTTTGATCTCCCAGTTTGAGGTCTCAGTGTCCTTGGACCAGTTCTGTCTGTCCTCTTACTGGGCTTTGAGTTTCTCTTTTAAGGAATAAATTCATTTCTCTAAGTGGATTAAACTGTATCTCCAATGGCCCCTCTTGGTCTAAAATTCTGATTCTGGGAAGTCCTATTTCAAACTAAAGTTTTACTGACTTTAAGATTTAATAAAGGTTAAGAGACTGACTTTTTTTTTCCAGTTTCCCCCTTTTTTTTAAAATTAACATGTAATGTATTATTTGCTTCAGGGGTACAGGTCTGTGAATCATCAGTCTTACACAATTCACATCACTCACCATAGCACATACCCTCCCCAATGTCCATCACCCAGCCACCATATTCCTCCCCCACATCAGTAACCCTCAGTTTGTTTCCTGAGATTAAGAGTCTCTCGTGGTTTGTCTTCCTCCCTGGTCCCATCATGTTTCATTTTTTTCCCTCCCTACCCCCTACAACCCTCTGCCCTGCCTCTCAAATTCCTTATATCAGAGAGATCATATGGTAATTGTCTTTCTCTGATTGACTTATTTTACTTAGCATAATACCCTCTAGTTCCATCCACATCGTTGCAAATGGCAAGATTTCATTTTTTGATGGCTGCATAGTATTCCATTGTATATATATACCACATCTTCTTTATCCAGTCATCTGTCGATGGACTTCTAGGTTCTTTCCATAGTTTGGCTCTTGTGGACATTGATGCTCTAAACATTTGGGTGCACGTGTCCCTGTGGATCACTACCTTTGTATCTTTAGGGTAAATACCCAGTAGTGTGATTGCTGGGTCGTCTAAGGTTAGACACACACACACACACACACACACACTTGAAACCTGGATCCACCACTGACTGGTTATATAACCAAAAGCAGATTTCTTAACCTGTTTGTATTTCAATGTTCCTAATTATAAAGGAGGATGTAATTCATAAGATGGTTGTAAGGATTAAATGAAATGATGTGTACGCAATCATGTATGGTAAGGACTCAATAAATGATAACTATCATTATTTATTACTCCTGCTCAACAACATCCTTATCTTAAAAAAGAATTTCCCAAGATGTGTTTGGTGGAAACCAGTCCTGCAAATGCCCTCAGAAAAAGATTTTGTCGTCAAATACATTTAGGAAATGCTTATGCTCTGCTTTCCCCTGTTTTCAAGGCACATTAGCATATTAAAAGCTCTAAAAAGTTCTTCAATAAATAAATCTGCTTAAATTTGTTGATCCAGCATCTCAAACATATTTGACTACACAACACTTTTTCCCTTCACAGGTGCATACCCATTAACATATATTAGCAAGAAACAAGTTGAAACCTTCAAGGTGTGATTTCAGGCATCCATCAATGGGTGGGAGCAGAGGAAAGGAGGATTTTGGCGGGGGGGGGGGGGGGTGAGTTCTTTTTAAATTGATTATTGAAGTGTAGTTGACCTATAATCTTGTATTAGTTTCAGGTGTACAACATAGTGATTTCAAAATTCTGTACATGACTCAATGCTCACCCCGCTGAGGGAGGTCACCATCTGTCACCATACAAGCTATTACGATATTGTCGACTGTCTTCCTTATGCTGTCCTTTTCGTCTCCGTGACTTAGTGACTTTATACCTTAAGTTTGTGCCTCTTAATCCCCTTTACCTGTTTCACCCATCCCTCTCCCCAACCCTTGTTTCTGGCAACTACAAGTTCTCTGTATTTAAGACTCTGGTTTCTTGTTTGTTCATTTGTTTTGTTGTTTTAGATTCTACATATAGGTGAAATCATATTATAGTAGTTGTCTTGCTCTGTCTGACTTATCTTACTTAGCATAATATCTTCTAGGTCCATCCATATTGTTGTAAATGGCAAGATTTCATTTTTTTTAATTAAAGATTTTATTTATTTATTTATTTGACAGAGAGATAGAGAGCACAAGTAGGCAGAGTGGCAGACAGAGGGAGAGGGAGAAGCAGGCTCTCTGCCGAGCAGGGAGCCCGACGTGGGACTCAATCCCAGGACCCTGGGATCACGACCCGAGCTGAAGGCAGTGGCTTAACTGACTGAGCCACCCAGGCGCCCCTAGATTTCATTTGTTTTTAATGGCTGAATGATATTCTATTGTGTATATAGACCACATCTTCTTTATCCTTCATCTATGGGTGGACACTTGGGCTGTTTCCTTTCCTTCACTATTGTAAATAGTGCTACAATAAACAAGAATGCATGTATCTTTTCAAATTAGTGCTTTCATTTTCTTTCGGTAAATTCCTGGTAGGAATCACTGGATCATATGGTAGATTTCTATTTTTAATGTTTTCAGATGTGAGTTCTTATTTCTTACCAGAGAACATGGCTTTATCCAAAAATGTCGGCAGACTACGGCCCCGAGGCTAGCCACCTATTTTTAGAAATAAAGCTTTATTAGCACCTAGTTATGTCTGTTTGTGTCTGTATTGTCTGTAGTTGCTTCAGTTTTACAAGGGCAGAACTGAGGGGTTGTGACAGAGACTGAACGGCTTGCAAAGCCTGAAATATTTACTATCTGGCTCTTTAAAATAAATGTTTTGACCTCTGGCCTGATGATAAGATTACATCTGTAAGAACTACAGGCACTCAGATGTTGGTGAGGAAGCAGAGAAAAAGGAACTCTCCTACACTGTTGGTGGGAATGCAAGCTGGTGCAGCCACTCTGGAAAACAGTGTGGAGGTTCCTCAAAAAGTTGAAAATAGAGCTACCCTACGACCCAGCAATCGTACTCCTGGGTATTTACCCTAAAGATACAAAGGTAATGATCCTCAGGGGCACATGCACCCAAATGTTTATAGCCGCAATGTCCACAATAGCCAAACTATGGAAAGAACCTAGATGTCCAAAAACAGATGAATGGATAAAGAAAATGTGGTGTATATATACAATGGAATACTATGCAGCCATCAAAAGAAACAAAATCTTGCGATTTGCAATGATGTGGATGGAATTAGAGGGTATTATGCTGAGCAAAATAAGTCAATCAGAGAAAGACAATTATCATATGATCTGATATGAGGAACTTGAGGAACAGGGTGGGATGTTGTGAGGGGTAGGGAGGGAAAAATAATGAAACAAGATGGGATTGGGAAGGAGACAGACCACAAGAGACTCTTAATCTCATGAAACAAACTGAGGGTTACTGGGGGGTGGGAGGGTAGGGATAGGGTGGCTGGGTGAGGGACATTGGGGAGGGTTTGTGCTATGGTGAGTGCTGTGAAAGGTGTAAGCCTGATGATTCACAGACCTGTACCCCTGGGGCAAATAATAAAAAAATTAAAAAAAAAAAGAACTACATGAACTCATTGTAGATTTTTTTTTTAGTCCATCTTAGTAAGTTCTTGTTTTTCCCAATTCATATGGTGACATGCTGTATCTTTATATTAATAATCCTAACTTCAGAAAAGATGCCGAAAGAACTCAGCAGCTCTTTCACTCAAAGGGAGCAGCAGCAGAAGGAAACTTCCTGAAAGTAGAGGAATTTGTAGCACACAGAAATTTAATCACCCCTCAGCCTTCCTGGCCCTTACATCTGAACACAGAGAAGTTCTCGTAGGAATTACATAGCTACCCCATTTTCCTGTGAAAGTTTTCTCATGTTCTCTTCTTGTAGTTCCAAGTTGTCCTAGGGATAAATGCCACATTGTGGGATATTACTGTATCTTTTGTCATGTCTAGTAAGTTGCACTGTTGAATTCATCTGGGGGTAGCAGTGTCACTGAGGGGGAAAATAAACAGGCTTTCTTTACCGAAGTGGTAAAAAGTAACCTGCGTTTGGGGCTGTAGATTTGTATTCATGGTCAGTACCCCATCGGGAGCTGTCAGGGAAATGAATGAATCTTCTGAGCAGAGCCGCCCAAGTTCCTGATTTGTATCACATCATAAGGACTTTTAAGTAGCTTATAGAAATATTTGGCTACAATTTCTCTTTTCCAGTTTTTGGAAGACAGGAAGAAACTATGCCTTATCATATAAACTAGGAATCCTTGGTCTGACAGAAGCTTTACATTGTGGTTGCAGAAATGAATTTTGAGCTCTGAGTTCTAAGAGTCTTTGTCCATCCATTCATTCAACAATTCACTGAGAACCTTCTCTGTACCACACACGGAGTGTGTAGAAAGGCGGGCAAATTTGATGACATTCCTGCCCTCATGGAGATGCAGTCTAATGGGAGAGGCGTACTGCAAAGAAAGTACTCAGGTAACTATATAACTATCACCTTAGATATATGTTCTGCAGTGGCAGGTAACAGGAGGGATAGGGTGTCTGGAGGGTGGTCCTGGATGCTGTGTCTGAGAACTTCACCTCAACCCTGAAGGACACCAGTGGATGGGTCTACCTGGGAGAAGAGGAGGACATTCCAGGTAGAGGGAGCAGCATGCGGGGAAGGAAGGCTTTTAATCTGGTCACTCCATTTTGGAAATAGATTGCAAACCCTCGATTCTAATCTTGATGCATTCCTGAGTGAGTTGAATTTCAAGTGATTTCACTGTTCTTGGACTCGACCTTTCTGTCTCTTAAGTGGCGAGAGCAATTTTGACTGTGAACGCTTTATAGAAATACATGGGAAATCCCGTTCCTATTTTCGATCAGAAAAATAGCTTTCATGTTAATATCATCTCATTTATGGAAATCTTGCATAACGATGCCAAAAGAATCTTAATGTTCACTCAAGCATCCTTGGATTTGTGAAGAGGGAGGGTGGGGCAGAATCTGAATAGAATTAGGGTTCCATTCCACACTTCTGTAATTCCAGTCAAATATGCCAAATCCAAGATAACATTACTCCTTCTAAGCTGCTGACTGGAAGAAAAATTCCCAATAATACTCATGTGATTTATTGTGAGTTAAAAAAATAAAAATAAAGTAAAATAAAATAAAATTCTTTATTAAGCAAATTGTCCCAAACTCAACTGTGCTAATTAAGTCTCCACGGATAAATATACTCATAAATAGTCATGTTTTATCAAAGTCAAATATGGTACAAATACTTGTGTTCATGCACTAATAAACCTGAGTTATTAAATAAAATCTGTGCTCTACTCTTTAAGATTCTATCCATTAATAAATATTTAATAAAAATGTAAAGATGGGATATTGTTTGAAGAAGAAATACATCCCCAGTACTTCCAGTTGAATCCAGCTCAGTTAAATGCAAATTTTATAAATTCCAATCCATCAAATAGAAATTTTACTATAAAAGGTTTTCATGGAAATAATAGCTGTCAACTATCAATTAATGCACACGGTCCCATTTTCCTTAAGTACGGTATTGAACTTTAATGAAAGGTTACTTATTCTATCAAATTGCTTTATACTTGGTAAGATTAAACTTAACCAAAAATTAACATCAGTATTCCATGAAGAGAGCATGCAAACAAAATTCACCTAAATGACAGGGGAGCCTAAATGTTTTTGTTGCACACAGAGAAATATGCTTCCAACACACATTTTAAAAATGCGAAGAATTCATTTTTTAAACTGATGCTATCAGGAAGTTTAACCCATTCTTGACTGTATGTCTCTCCTGTATTTGTTTGCTTCCTTACTTTGAGCTACACTGAACCTATGAGTGTCATTTTTGCATATGCCGAGGGGGCAAAAGCTTAACTTAATAGCAGTCAGCCAGTGCAGGATACAGCTACAAGACGAGGGACTTGAGCCCAAAGTGTTGGGTTCAAATCCTAGCTCTGTCATTCATGAACTATGTCATCCTGATTGAGCTGATTAGGCTAAGTGAGCCCCTGATTTTGCATCTGTTAAATGAGAACAATAACTGATCTTTGAGGATTGCTCTGAATACTAAGGAGGAAATGGTATAGACACGTTTGGAACACAGGACGTATCTAACAAATGCTAGCAGTACTTATTATAGAATTGGCGTGAAGCTAGGTAAGGATGTCAGTACCCTAGTGGACAAAGTCACAGGCCGCCCAAATTAGATATGCTTGAAGACGGCAACAACTTCATAGATGTTTGCAGTTTTGCAAAATGACACTTAACTCAGACCTCCTAGAAATGACAACATGCATGTGCCATAATGAAGACGGATTAATGATAATGCTCATGAGCCAGGCATACTCTATGGTCTTTGAAAACTCCCTAGACACCAGGTTTAAGTTTTTCTTCCAGAAACCATGTGCATATCAGTGTGGAATGGCACTGAGTGATTCTAACCAAATAAGCAATAAAGTAGAATGGGCGGTTTTGGGTTCTCGTCCCAGCTCTGACACTAACCAAATGCATGTCCTTGGTCAGTCCCTGTCCCTTTCTAGACATCAGTGTCCTCACCTGTCAGATGAGCAGTAGGCAGGTGTAAGTGGGATAGTATGAATAGTAGGGGGAGGGGGTGTCTGGCCCCACGGCACGCCTGTGTGTCTTCCGTGAGGTTAGCCTCTGTTCAGCTCCAGCGGTTGTTGCCTTGCGGGAGTCTGGACCAAGTATTGCTAGACATGCAAGAAAAGTCAGAAATTCAGACTTGGCAAATAATTAAAAACGATTCTTTTAAAGCACTCTGCTAGTCAAAGAAAAACAACTATAGGAGGATTTTATTTTTGTGGGCTGCCCACTTGAAACTCTGGCCAGGGTGTTTTCTGAAAGCTGTGTCCAGATCTGCGCATTGCTAATTTTAGGGAAGTGTCTCTTCTCTCTCTCTCTCTCTTTTTTTTGGTCTGATTTTCTACTCTATAATCCTGAAAAATGATTTACAAAACCCAAATAGATTTTGGCATGAACTCAGCTTAAACTGACTGCTTTCTATCATGAATTAATATTAACCAGAGCTTGTCACATACTAAATATTTGCTTTAGGAATACACACAGCCCCGGCTTTCATCTGGGTTAGACTCTAATCTTTGGCCTGTCAGTTCCGGGATATAGCACTGGATAAATCATGCTCTCTTGAACAGATAGATGCCAGGGTGGTTGTATACAAATGAAACAATGTGTCAATGAACACCCGAGTTTGGGTTACATCTACTATAAACATCGACATTCCTTCGCAATGAGCCCATTTGCTGGTTAAGCAGTTACAGCTTTGGAAGGTTTGATGCTTCTGTGCTCAATCAGGTTCTAATGATTTCAGATGTTTGCAATTAATGAACCATTAGATTCATTGGTGGAGTACCATAAGAGGGGTTTAAGAATTGGGTCAGAACCACAGAGAACCACAGGAACAGCAACCACCAGAGGCAAAGCAGTGCGAAGTTGAATTAATGATGTTATTCACTGTCCCTCGTCCCTCCCTCCCAACACACATTTTTTTTTTTTTGATTAAAACAAAAATAGCACGGACAAGTGTCTAGGTTGGGCAAAGACAGAAAAAGATGAGAAGGCTGGAAAGGAAAACGAAAGAAAAATGGTGGTTTCATATTCCTCCAGTGAAGACTTGATCTTCTGAAGACTGAGATTTTCATTGGTACCAAAAAGTGACACCATTTCTCAGTGTTCGCCTGGATGTCTCTCTCTGGGCTTTCTTCCTAAGCTCCTGTGTTTTATTAATTATGTAACACATCGGCCATCTTAGAAAAATGATTAATGGTGCTTCAGAAACATGGAAATAAATAAGCCAAGCTTCAATATATGATTATGTAGGCTTGATCTAAACCCCAGGGTAGCCATCTTTTAAGAAGTATGCTAGGAGTTGAACACCAGCCCGCTGTTACAGTACTTAAAACCTGGCAGGCCCTGAGTTATCGGCCAGTGGTGGATGGTGCCTTAGATGAATTTGTAATTTGAAAAGTTAAATTAACCCTGAAATATATTATTTGTTGTCTGTTTCCTACACAGGAAGGAGATCGTCCTGTAAATAGACCCTTACTAGCTGATGTGAAGAGTGAGCTAAGCTCAGATGCTGGCTAAATTGATGGTGGCTGTTCTTTTTCATAGCACAGAAAGTCAATTTTTGGAAAAGGACACCACCACCACCACGAAAACATATTTTCAAAGAGAGTTCTGGGGCTTTCTTTATAGTTTGTGCTGTTGTTTGACATTTTGTTATGCATTTATATACCTCTTTGTTCATTTTTGGTCTCACCACTGGACTGTGAACTCCATGAGACCTGGGTCTTGGTCTTCTTGTTCATGGTTCTGTCTTCACCGACTATAAGAATCCTGGCCCTTAGGAGGCACTCAATAATTGTTTGTTGGGTGAATGCAGAAATGAATTTTTGTTGTCAAGGGAAAATGAGTTTGGAATTCTTGTGATCCTGGATGGTTGGCCAATAGAAATTGGCTCAGGCAGTGACCCTTTTGCTCTGTGGACAGGCTCATTTAGATGTGCATTCAACCAACCTTTGTTGAAGACTTACTAAGTGCCAGTCCCTATCTTAAGTGCTGCAGATAGAGCGGTTGACAATGCACGGTTCCCTGACCTCATGGACCTTACCCTTTCATGGGGAAAATAGAAATCAAACACGAAATTACACAAGGGGTGAATTTAAAAGTTAGACGTGTATTTTGAAAAGCAAAATACAAGGACCATGAGAACATGTGATATGGGAGCCTAGTCTAGTTTGGAGGGACGAGGAAGGCTTCCTTGGGGCAGTAACCCATAATCTGAGACCTCAGGGTAAACAGGAATTGGAGAACATTTGGAGCAGTGGGGAAGCATGAGCAAAGGTCCTGAGGTAGGAGAAGCTTCATGTTTGAAACCTAGCAAACCAACCAGTGTGGCTATGGCAGAGAACGGAAGAGAGTGAGCCATGTGAGATTAGAACAGAAGGAAGTTTTGGGTGAAGTTAGGGGGTCTGTGAAGGATACCGAAGGCTTCTGCCTTTATTCTGAGAGAAATGAGATGTTATCGAAGTGTTCCAAGTAAGGTAGTAAATTATAAATTAGAAATAAAATAATTTTTAAATGGTGAGTGGAGTTCATTTTTAGTTTAGTTTTTTTTTGGGGGGAGGGGAGGGGGTGCTCCCTTATAAGAAGGAAAGTAACAGAGGCTCTTAGGTAGAGTAAAATAATGAAGAGCTAATGGATGGGGACAAAAAGCCTTACCTCCAAATACCCATGCATTAATCCAGTCCTACTCCAGGGATATTTTAGTCTGAGCCTATTTCTAAAAGTGACTCAAACTTCAGAGATTTAATGAGATTGGGTGGTTTCATTTTGGATTAAATAAGCCTTTGCTATAGTGGAAAGTGTTCAGATGTGTTTTCTCCTTTTGCTAAACTTGCATCGATACTGTTAATTCATAACATTATTTGAACAATTCTTCATTTGTACAACAAGCATATTATAAGCAGCTCACATGTGTCTTGCCTTAGTTACCAGGGTTAGAAATGGACATAAAAACGTTCTCTGTGAGTCATATAAATGGTGCTCAACAAGTGTGGATGAATGGTGGAATGATAAATTGGGTATTCCCAATCAGGACTGCATAAATAATATAAATAACACAACCTTGTTCTTGTTTTAATAAGAGATGTAAGAAAGAAACTGTGCTCTGGGAAAAACTGATCCTACAGGAGCATAATAAAAAAATAAGAGACCAGGGAAGACTCCTTGAGCTAATATTTGATTTGGGCTTTGAAGAATCAATAGGAGTTCCTAAGCAGAGAGCAAAGCATTACGTAAACAGTGGCCAACATGCAGAATTGCCTAAATCTTTGCCATTCTGTGATTGAACCTTTTGTGTACCAGATTCCTAATTTTTGCCTTGACCTTTTCTTACCATAGTCTTAATTTACTTCATTTAATTTAGCCTTACCTTTTCTTACTATACTCTTACTTAATTAATATTTTTAATTAACTAGACTTAAAAAAATTTAGTAATAAGAGCTATGGAAGCATGGTTCAATGTGCTTATTTTGGATTTTCCTAATACATATTTGAGGAAAGAAACATACTATAGATTGCTATCCAAAGTCCATTTCCCTTCTTCCCTCTCTTTTGCAGAACCCCAGGGTGACGGGTTATCCAACCATTCTGTCTCCATGCAATAATGTGCTTCAAAGAAGGCTGACCACATTTTCAATTAGACCCTAACTAGTCTAGGCCCCTCATCAAAATCACGCCCTTCTCCAGTGATTGGTTCGGGAGCAGTCATATGACCCAGTCTGGCCAATCAGAGGTAAGCGGAGGTCCGCTGGCGTATTTCTGGAGGAGG
The DNA here is from genome assembly GCA_002007465.1 of Ailurus styani. Taxonomy (NCBI): domain Eukaryota; kingdom Metazoa; phylum Chordata; class Mammalia; order Carnivora; family Ailuridae; genus Ailurus; species Ailurus styani. Next base: position 1,400,612 of record LNAC01000171.1, read on the forward strand.
TTTTCTAATTTTTCATAAGGAAAGCTTTTCTACTCAGAGGAGGATATTTCTGCATGCGTGGAACTACTGAAGCTCGTGACCATGAAAGAAGCTAGCCTGCAGGTAAAGCTTACACAGTAAGGATGGCAGAGTGGATATGTGGAAAGATTGTTGGTATTAATGAAACCTAGAACTGCTCTCTTGACCAGCTGAGAGTTGCCCTACATCTAGGGCTCTTGCTGCATGGGTGAATAGCGAAGGGTCAGATAGTAAATACTTTAGGCTTTATAGACTAAGAGGCAGAAATCAGGGATATTACATAGGTATTTATAGAACAAGAGGCAAAAAACATTTGCACCAATTATTGATTGATGAAATTCAAAATATAATTAACAAGGCATAATTTTTTATAGTAAAGATTTTTATTTTCCTTTTTCTTTTTCAGTACTCACCCTCACCAAATTGTTTGCAAATAATCTTCTGTAAAAACCATTCTTGGTTTGCAGACCACACAAAAGACAATGATTCATATTTGACTCGTGGGCTACAGTTTGGCCAACCCCTTGTTTTAAGGCAATTTTTATTTTAAAATATTTTTGGCTGAAAATTACTATTCACAAATAATCTCAACTCTTCACAGCCAAGGACATCCTAATTGATACGCATTAAATATTAAAATAAAAATTTCTCTATGAATCACCCCAAACCATCTTATGTCCACCAAAGGGATGATTGACAAACTTTAGGAAATAGTAGTTTACATTCATTAAGCACTTATTATGTGCCCAGAATTGGATTCTAAATGTTTTATATGTATGAACGAATTTAATCCTTACGAAAACCCATCAGGTAGGCATTATTATCATTGCCATTTTGCGAATGGGGCAATTATGTCACAGAACATTTAAATAGTTCTCCGCTAAAGTGGGGTAGTGGGGTGGTTAGGAACTCTTCACCACTGTGAGGCTCACTATGGTGTTTCATCCCTATTTATGTGCAAATGAACCATATACATAAACTTGCTTCTGATTTGAACTTCCCAAACTAGCTGGCACATCTCAGGGAAGTCAGATATGGAAACAGATGATGCAGCTTTAAAAAAAATTATCATTACATTTCTTTATGGTTAAAGAGCATCTGGAGCAATTTAAGAAGTTAGAAGGGAATAAGATGTTTTACAACATAATATGCCCCAGGATTGCCATGCAAGTGGGAAACGTGTTCCTTGAATAATGGCTCTGTGCCTTCCTTTCTTTGGTCTGCTTTTTTCCAGATCTCTAGAACATGACCGTAGTGAGGTTAGCTCTTTATTTATTTAGTTTTGAAAATTTTTCTTTAATTCTAGCATTCAGGGAATAATGCAGCCCTCCAAATAATAATTCATACCAAACATGGAGCAATCCTCCCCTTCGCAGGGGAGAGAACAAAGAATAAAAATGTGAATCATTAAAAAGCAGGAAAAAACCACAAAAGACTGTAAATAAACCCCTGTAATTATGCATTACAAAAGGAAAGTCAACTCCAAATGGTTCAGTAACCTCATCACCAGCCTCACTAATAATCATTGCAGTATTGCAGTGTTCTGTCTTTCCCTTAAGATAATGAGCAGCACACGTTGGAAAAAAAAAGTGTAAACACGAGCAACAATTTCTCATCTAAATACAAAACAAAATGCAGTGACTCACCTTAAGGTTTGCTATTGAGCCGTAGTGCAGAGAATTTTAATTTACAGTCTGTCCCTTCCTTTAAAAGGTCAACCAAGGGGGGAAATACAACCAAATGATAAAAGTTGCCTCCTTTCTAACTGTCTTAGACAATGCGTTTCACGCTGACCCCCCTCCGATGGTGGTCCCATCTGAAAGGAACTCAGAGAATTAATACTTCAATAACCAACCAAATTTAAAGACGACAATTAGTAAACAATTTTGTCACTCTCAAAGCTGCACCATTGCCATTAACATTTCTATAGTTCTTCAATTACATTATAAATCAAAAGTAATACAAAAAGACAATGTAATAATGAGCATGCGAAGGCTGCATCAGAAATTCAGGTATCAGCTTCTCCTTCCCTCTGCCATCCTTCTGTTAATTTATTTTATTTTCTTAAGCAATGTAGCCACAAAGGCATCATCATAATAAATGTCCTTTTACCTCAGAAAATGATCTTACTAGTTGAGCCAAGAAACAATGTAGAGTATAGGTTTTTTAAAAAATTTTTTTATTTTCCACACCTGTCCTTTCTTCCCTGGAATTTATTTTGGAAAATAAAATANCAAGAAACAATGTAGAGTATAGGTTTTTAAAAAAATTTTTTTATTGTCCACACCTGTCCTTTCTTCCCTGGAATTTATTTTGGAAAATAAAATAAAATAGTTTTTGTGGACAGGGAGGAAAGGACCGAAGATCATTATGCAAAATAGATGTAAAACAGTCTCTATAATCTTGCATGTTCCTGTTGATACTTTCTTTCTTGCCTGTCANTAAAAAATTTTTTTATTTTCCACACCTGTCCTTTCTTCCCTGGAATTTATTTTGGAAAATAAAATAGTTTTTGTGGACAGGGAGGAAAGGACCGAAGATCATTATGCAAAACAGATGTAAAACAGTCTCTATAATCTTGCATGTTCCTGTTGATACTTTCTTTCTTGCCTGTCACGGCAATTGATAGAATTCTGCCCCGGACTCAAATCTTTATGTTTCCTCTCAATTATGGTTGTTCCACATAAAATTGGGTCATCTCAAACATACCTACCAGGATATAGAAGGAAAGATAAGTCAGATTTTTTTTTAAAAGATGTTTTATCTGCTGGAGTGGGTTAAATTGCTATACTCTTTGAGCACATTCTATTTTTTTTGTTTGTTTTTTGTTTTTTGGTTTTTTTTTTTTGCTTCTTCAAGAAATCATTTGAGGCTCTGCTTCTTGGGCAATGTAACCTACTTCATCGGAAAAACAGTAGCTCTCAGCTTCATTGCACATATGTGGGCTTCCGGAGGGCTTATGTGTTTGGACATCACACACTCAATTCGAGGGCTCCTTTTACCTTTCAGCATTGGGCAGTGCCAAATCACTCAGACGTCCCATCCCCTGCTCCCCAAATGCTTATGCAAGGATGTCATTTAGGCCTAGGTGATGTTGGTCATGAAGGTTTGAAAGCGTATTTAAATTTTTCAAGAATGTTTTGCATTGCAATCACACATACCCGAGTTGGAGACGTGTCAGGCATTATATCTTGTCATCTGGTGGATTTTCAAAAATGCAGCCACCGTCTCTCTTCGCCCAAGGCCTGGCCCCACTTAATTTTCATTACGTCCTTTGGTTGATTAGTTCAGTCAACAAATACATATTAAGTACCAGGCACTGCTCTGGCAACTGCGGACACAGTGATGACCAAGGTGACAAGATATTATGGAACTGGCATGTTAGAGAAAGTTTCTAGAACAGAAACTCTACAGAAAGCCTATGCAAGTGAGGGTATTTTACAGAAAGCTTAAAGGAGCCCATCATTAGAAATGGCAACCCCTCATGGTGTTTGGAGCTAGAAACTGCTGTTCTAGATGCGAATCCACTGTTTTACTGTCTCTAGTGCCGCATTGTGTCTAGGCTCCTTTTCTTCGGCATGTCTGTTCCAGTATACCAGCCATCCATTCTGGGCACCATGTGCATAGCTGGGGAAGATGGCGGCACACCCCTCATTGTCCCACCATCGCTGCCTGGGTTTTGCCTCTCCCACCTCAGTGGGGAGTGAGTGCCAGACCATGTTTGCAGGGAAGGGGGCCTGGGAAGAACCCCCAAATGTGTCTCCAGTCAGGATGACTGTTCACCTGCAACTCTAAATGAATGGTACCGGCTCATGCTCATTCTTCCTTCTTGTCACAGTTGTTTAGATTGTTATGTATGTTACAGAAAGCAGATGTTCTAAATCTCTGGTTCCCTGGTTTCCAAGAAGAGAGAGATGGGAGAGTTGGCTTTTCCTTCTTTAAGGGCACATTATTTTAAGGGCATTTCTAAAAAAAAAATTAATTCCCCTTATTATAAAATTAGTAATATGTTCAGTGTAGGAAACTTGAAAATAAAAAGGAATCATGAAAAAAAATTCCTAATATTCTCCCCTCTTAGAGACAACTGCCATTAATATTCTAGGTCTATGTGTGTGCAAATAAAAATGAGACCTCACTCAGCATGTTTTCCAGAATAATAGTGTCTTTTAAGACCCCAATATCCATATGATATATATCCATTGTACGAAGGAGTATAAAGAATGGAAAATGTAAAATTTCTCAGAAATGCCCACCTTTCAGAGATAACCATTGATAATGAGTTGGTATATATATTACCAGAATTTGCAGCTATGTACATGTGGCTAGATGTTTTTCTATACAAATATCAATACATGCCATTCTTTAATATCCTTTAAACTTCAGTGTCATGTTCTATAGAATAGTTATACCATGATTAAATTAAAATTCCCTTTCAGTAGACATTTGGGATGTTTCCATTTTTTGGGTAATTATTAATCAATTTTGCATAAGTTGTCCAGATATTTCCCTAAGATATATTGCCATATCTGACCCAAGAGATGCCATTTTTAACCAAATAGAAGGGAGGCCATTGTGGGTAAAATTGAAGATCGAAGAGATAAACCAAATAAAATAAGCAAACAGAAAACCCCAAGACCAGCAATGTCGGGAAGTTCTTATGGGAGAATTAGAATATGGAATGTAAGAGGCTCAGTACCTGAAGATGGTAAAAGTAAAAGTAAAAAAAAAACAAAATAAAAACCACCACTTCTTTTAAAAGGGGCATCTCAGAATGCAGAAGTGAAAGCTGTCGTCAGACTAGCCTGTTTTCTCCAGGTTTCTGACAGCCGTAGGCAGACACAGAATTCACTAGACTTCGTGGTGCTAGTTCATTGTCTTGCGCACCAGCCAGCACACTGGCAGAGGTGGGGTTCCTGGGAGGAAGCCCTGCCTTTGTGTAAGTCTGCACTGGAGGGCTGCACAAATCCCGCCCAGGAAGGTCAGTGCACTTTGTTTTTGTTTTTAAAAGATTTTGTTTGTTTATTTGACAAAGAGAGAGAGAGAGATCACAAGTAGGCAGAGAGGCAGGCAGAGAGAGAGGAGGGAGCAGGCTCCTCGCTGAGCAGGGAACCCATGCGGGACTCGATCCCAGGACCCTGAGATCATGACCTGAGCCGAAGGCAGAGGCTTTAACCCACGGAACCACCCAGGCACCCAGGNTAAGGGTATACGAGTGGCTGCGCTCCCCTGCTAGAACCTCCAAACAAGCTCTCAAGGTCCATTTGTAGGAGAACGTAGGGTAGTCAAGCTTCCAAGACTCCAGACACATCCAAATGAGGCGCTGCACGTGGCAGTCTGCCTTTCTTAAAAAAAAANAAAGATTTTGTTTGTTTATTTGACAAAGAGAGAGAGAGAGATCACAAGTAGGCAGAGAGGCAGGCAGAGAGAGAGGAGGGAGCAGGCTCCTCGCTGAGCAGGGAACCCATGCGGGACTCGATCCCAGGACCCTGAGATCATGACCTGAGCCGAAGGCAGAGGCTTTAACCCACGGAACCACCCAGGCACCCAGGTCAGTGCACTTTGAAAAGCTGAGGGACTCTGCTTTGTGAAAACTCCAAACAGATAACATTGTCGCTTGAATAAACCACGCACATCGGAAAGGAGACTGATTATGTTTTAAAGGGATCATTCCATTTTTAGGGTGTTTAAAGGGAGACGTTCTCTTAGGCGAAACTTTGACACATCTGAAAGAAGATTCGATTTTAAAATCACTTGACTCATGTGTCGCATATACTTCCGAATGCCCCACTTGGGATGGCAGTGGCTTTTGGATGCACGTATTTTGTCTGTCACCAAGATGGAACGTAAAATTTTGTATGTCTGTGTCACTTTCCCATCTGGTTTCTATTCATTGCCCAGGTTTTCTTAAAACAGTGGAGGAAGTTATAATGAGAAATTGGTCCAAACCCATTGTCCTAGTTTGATGTTGTGACTTTGTTTAAAAGTTGAGCAAAAGTCTCATCAACAAGGGTTGAAAACAGTGTCACTTGATCTTTCCATGCATCAGTCTGTCCTTCCTGTTCATCCTTACGTACTGGAGCAGAATTAGTCTAAGCACGCTGAACCTATATGCTCTCTCTGAGTTTCAATTCATTATAGTAAGCTCCAGAAAAAAAATATAACAGAAATATTAAAGAAAAGGGAAAAGCAAAAGTTGCACTTACAGAGAAATCCCTTTTAGCCAGTGGGGCTCCCAGAGAATTTGGGGACATCAGTAGTTCCTCAGCTGCAAAAATATTTCCCAGTCTTGTGAATTCTAAAAAAAATCTCTGATGTCCAATAGGGATCCCAAACACACTGATAGGATTAGAAATAGCATTCTCAATAAAAAATGCATAACAGAGTAGGACATGAAATAATGTATTTCTCTTTGAAACCATAAAAGTACACCATATTTGTCTGGAAATGTGTATGTGAAATTTAAACAACCCCCGAAGACATCCATCTAATGTGTGTGTGTGTGTGTGTGTAGTTCTCAATTGAAATTCTACTCTCTCAAAGTTTGTGCAGCTAGCTCCCAACTTCACACTCTCCCTTGTTCCTGTTTCCCTCAATTTTCTTCCCTTTATGACCCTTTTCGGTTGTGCCCCTTGATTTATGGTCATTTGTGGGATTGCTCTGCTTTGCTTTATGGCAGTTTATGTCATACTGGTCTTGTCATAAATGACTACCATAAAGTGAGGTAAAATATCGTAAAACATTAGTGAGTCCCTGATACTCAAGGTTCTTCAGAATAAGCCCTGACAGGTTCCAACCATGGAAAAACAGATTTGGCCATTTGGAAGGAGCAGCATTTGTAGAAATAATAAAAAGTAATAATAACAGCCCCTGAGGTTGACTGAATTATTTCTGTGTGCTAATCACCATGTTAAGCTCACTTCATACCTTATCACCTATAACCCTCCTTACTTTTCTATATGAGATGATCACTTCATCATTACCTGTGCTGTGCAGACAGAGAAACTGAGGCAGTGAGAGGCTCAGCACAGCCAGGAAAGGACAGAACTTCTGTAGAGTCTACACTTTACTCCAGAGCCCGTGCTCTTCACTGGGACGTGTGTGGATCCTGGAATTGACCCCCCCGGGTGGGGCGCAGCACGTGGAGCTATTTGACATGTGGATTTAGCCTTTGGTAGACAGTTTCCATGCTCTGTGGTGCTTGCTACTTCCTAGTGTCCTGCCTGCCCAGCTCAGGACAAGCTCTCCGACACGCTGTGATGGAGTCCCACCACACTGCCTGCCTTCCCTGACCTCGCCCCACTCTTCAGTCTCCACATATTTGCAGCACTGTTGCCTTCCCGGTGTGAACCCCTGAGCTTGTTGTCCTCGGGGTCTCGGTTTTGCCAGCATTTCTTGGAACCAGAAACCCCAGAGTTCTCTTTGATTCTTCTTCCCAACCAAGTCCTGTCTTTGCTCCTCGGGAGCAGATGCCTCTCGTACGGGTCCACACTTTGTTGTTTCACCTTCTAGAAGTGCGGTCCTGCAAGCTGCTATCATCTCTGTCCCGAAGTGCTGGAGAACCAGTTTCTGCAAAGACTCCCAACACCCTTTGTTCTGGGTTCTATGTGGGAGCAGAAGTGCCCATAAACCATACACCGCGACTGTGGGCTGTTAGCCCCACTTGTCACTGTCGTTGGCTTCCTTTTGGACTCTGTCTGACTCTCGCCTCCCTTGTGACCTTGCCTTGTGCCCTTGTCTGCCTCACTGGCCTCCCTCTGAACCAGGAGAATTCTCTCCTAATTTAGAACCTTCACACGAGCTTTCCTCTCCGCCCAGAATTCCCAGCCCCTAATTCTTGCCTGCCTTTGTCTTTATGTAGCAAATCTGGTCTTCATTGCCAACGCCTCATGGGAATTCATCTGCCATCTTTCTTTCATTCCCTGTCACTGCAACTGTTTCCTTCATCTCTCTGATCATATTGCTTAATGGTTTGTCGACTTCCTGATGATCTGTTTCCCCATCTAGATTGTAAACTCCATGAGGAGAAGACAAAACGCCTAGTGGCTCCACAGAAGTCTTTCTAACCCATTAGGCCCAGGGTCCAGCATGACAGCATGGTGCATCTTTGTTGAGTGGTTGTGAGTGGCCTTGCGGGTATGTCTTCACCCCCATAGTGGATTGCGAGAGCTGCAAGGACAGTTACACATTCCCTGTTTCTGTTAAATATGTGTTAGCAGGAACGTTCGCCTTGTGGGCACAACATATATGTTAATTTAATACACAGAGGTTGGACTGATGTTTGACAGCCCTCACAAAACTTGGTGCAGGGGATTCAGCTGGCGCCTTGCACTGGGTTGTAGATGGAGGGGGAATAAAAGGCAGGAATGGATCATAAGACAAATTAGGAAGACGGTGTCTCTGATCCATTCAATTCATTAAAAGAAATAGTTGAGCATTTTGGCTACAGAAGGAAAAGGAAAAAAGACAAGGAAGAGCCAGGAGGAAAAATAGAAAAATAGAATCAGTGTGGTTTCTCTCTCTCTCTCTCTCTCTCTCTCTCTCTCTCTCTCTCTCTTTGCCCCCTCATCTGCTGTCTTTTCCAAAATCATTTTAGGTTTCTTCTGTCACATCCATAGTGAAGTGTAAATTACAGTTTCCAAGATAGATGGCCATTTGCAGTGAATTTTAGCAAGGAAGGAAACTTTATTTGAGACTGAAATTTGGCATCCCTTTGCCTCTTCATGCTGGGAACTATTTTTTGTCTTTACAAAATGTGATGAGACATAAATCCTGTTGCTTTTATTTCTAAATGGTGCTACACCAAGCCGAAAATGGACTGGGAAACAGGAGTGCCTCCAAACTCGGGCCAGCCTTGGCAATCCTGATTTATAGCGCCTGTCGTACTACCAGGGAGAAATCCAATCAGGGTCTTAGAAAAATGGGAGGCTATTTTTAATTGTACTCACTTTCAATCCCCTTCCTCTCCTTGCAAATTCCTTTTCACCCTGGCACGCCTAGCTGAGTCGATTGCCACCCACAGGAAAGCCTGCTACACCCAACAGCTCACATTTGATGTGACACCATTTGGAAGGCTGGCAACTCACAGAGCATATGGAGGCCTTCAGATGGGTTTTGAGGGACATTTGGCTCGGGGTTTTCTCATGGTGGGAGCACTCTTGGCACACGGAGCAGGCCAGTTCTTTACTGTGGGGGACTGTCCTGTGTGCGGCAAGATGTCCAGCATCCCGGGTGCTCAGCGTTATGTGCCAACAGATGCCTCCGTGTCACAGGGACACATAAAATCCCCCCTCCCCAGCCCTAAACCTCACCTTTGGGGGACCCTACCGCTTTGGCAGAGAAGCACCAAGAAGATTTAAAAACGTCCTTCAGTCATCTCAAGATGAACATTCCATATTTGTGATCATGAAAAAACTGTCAATCACAAATCCTTGGATGTTCCTAAGTGGTAGTAAGAAGAACAGTAATTAGTATCTTTGGAGCATTTAGTGTGTGCTAAGTGCCATCAAAGCACGTTGTATGCATTTCCGCATTTAATTCTCCCATGAAGTAGGTACCAGTGGTCCAGTAAGATCTAGTTAATGGTGAGACTCACATATGTCCAAAGACCCACGCAGGGGTGCCCCCTGGGGTCCCAAAGACTGGACGTCACCGAGATCATAGCTGGAGGATTCTGTGTGGTTTGCACCGTGCCTGCTTGTTACACTGCTTTCCCTCCTTTCTTTTCTCTTTATCCTTCTTTCCCTGTATTATTAAAAAAATTGTTCTTTCTCAGTGGGTCCTTGCTCCCCTTCCAAAATCATTTAATCTAGAGAAATAAGCTGGATGTTCTATCTGCTGGTTCCAGCATTGAATAATAAGAGATTGACTGTCACAGGAGATTGTATAGTTTGGGATATTCAGACCTGTGGTTTCTGTGGAGTTGGCGAAATTCACGTGGCGTGGTGAATTGGGAGGAGGACCTCAAGCACGAGCGTGGGGTTGGTCCAGGGGAGCCCGGGGGGTTCAACAGGAGGTACCTGTGACCGTCAGCCAGACGAGAGATGGGTCATGTCAACATGTCTTGGTTGGAGTAACCAATAGGCTTTCAGTGTGAGCTCCAAGCAGAGGTCACAAGGGCAGAGGTTTGGAATGTGGGAGCTGAGGCTGTTGAGCTGCTTCTCCACGGGCAGGTCCGTGTGGTGTCCTCGGGTGAAGGCAGCAGGAGCTTCTTTATTCACTAATGTGTCATGACTCTTCCGTGCGGTTGTGTATTGGAGGCCCGCCGCGTGCTGAGGAACAGGGTGGAAAGGCGAGTGAAGGTACGACCCCAGCTCTCTAGGAGTTCACGGTCTAGTGGAGCAAATCAAAACGTAAACAGTGTCATGCCCGTTATAACCGAGCAAGATTCCTCAACCTCAACACTAACGTGTGGGTCAGATAATTTTGGATTCAGTGGCAGCCATCTTTTCTCAGACGTAAAGTTTGGCTCTAACTTTTGTCAGATCCACTATGGCTACCCACACCTCGAGTCAAAGCATTTTCTTAAACAAAAGGCAGTTACCTCCATAAGAATATTTCTGTTTTGGGCCAGTTGGGTGTTAGAGTTTCAAAACCTTTATGTTTTATATATATATGCATTCTTTTTTTTTTTTTAAGATTCTCTTTATTCATAAGAGACAGGAGAGAGAGAGAGAGACAGAGAGAGAGAGAGAGAAGCAGAGGGAGGAGCAGGCTCCCCTTGGAGCAGGGAGCCTGATGTAGGACTTGATCCCAGGTCCCTGGGATCATGACCTAAGCCAAAGGCAGATGCCCGACTGAGCCACCCAGGCCCCCTACACATTCTTTATAATATAAAAATACTTCAAACATCAGTGGAAAAAGATCGATTGTATTGTGTTAGCACGTTCACCTAGGCAAGCTCTTATAGCTGCAAAGACTAGAGGTACTCTGAACTTGAATGAGGCTAGTAAATGAATGGGTGCAGAGAGAGGGGAGCCAACAGGTGCTGTGAGGCTAGAAGGGTAGAAAGTGCAGCATCCTCTGTAGAAGCCGAGAGCAGCTGAGGCGTTACAATGTCAGAGCGCAGGGGAGAGCAAGGAGGGTGCCAGCTTCAGAGGGCGCAGCTCCCAGAGCCGCCACGGCCTCCACAAGGCTCCTGTCAGATGACGCAAGTCCTGATTCCTTAATTCCCTTTGTCGTCTGATGATAAGCCCTCACACCTGAGGTAACATGAGCGCAAGCCTGCACCTCCCAACTAGGAAAATAGATACCCCGATGACATCAGTTTGTATTATGTAATTGTGGGGGAGGGGAGAGGAAAGAGGAGAGACACTAGCTCACTTTTGGGGCAAATCCTTGCTTTGTTGAAGTTGATGAAACATTTGAAAGTTAATCTGTTGAAGGAACTGGAATTCTCTGGGCACAGGCCAACCCATAATTGAGAGGTGGTCTTGAATTGTTCAGGAAGTAAAATGGTTCATGGGAAAACGTTTGCCTCTGAGTAAGAGGATGATTCCTGGGCAGATAATCAAGATCTAGCCAAGACAATAAGAAAAATACTCAAGCTTTGAAAAGGACTCATGTCAGACATGTTCTTCTCAGGGAAGGCTGCTCACGCACCCTTCCTCTCTGTCCCGTCCAAGACTGACTCTCATCTCCCACCCTCCTCTGGAAACTTCTATCCTCCTTTACACTGCATTGGATTATAATGATCTGTTTACCTATCTGTCACTTTGCTGGGCTCTAGGATCCCTGGAGGCAGAGCCTGTGTCTACTTCATCTTTATATCCCCAGCCTCTAACCAGTAACCTCCACATAATAGGCGCTCAATAAATTGTTGAGTGAGTGAATGGAGGAATTCACTCCTAGGGCTTACCCTGTGTACTTTTTAAGGAGGAGAAAAGAATTCATTTTAACTTGAATATAGGTTTTCTTCCCCAAAGAGCATATTGATAAAGAAGAGCTACTGATTTCTTCTGCGAGAGAAAAATGATAGAACAGTCCTCCATGCTATATTTCAAACTTATGTCAACTTTTCTTTAAAAAAAATGTCTGTCCACCCACACTCATATCATTTTTCAAATTTCATGTCATCCTTTTTTAGATGCTGCTCATCCATCATTTTAGTCAGGGGGTATCCATCATGAGGGAAGCTAAATAATTTTCAAAGCTGTCAGGGAGTGGACACCAAAAAGGTCCCCATTTCATCTGAACAGAGTTATCCGGGGCTGGTGGTGAGAATCCTGCTGGCATGGGAGAGCCGGCTTCCAGGGAGCACCTCTCAGATTGGTTTCAAATGGAACAGAGGAAAAAATTCATTCTAGAAGTGAGGTATCAATTCTCCACATAAAGTGTCACATGTAACACCCATCAATATCATAGTTAGGTAATAGTTTAGGTAGAAAAAAAGTCTGTTTTTCTAATGATCATGTTTTCCTTAAAAATCTCCCTCTCTCTCTCTCTCTCTCTCTCTCTCTCTATATATATATATATATATATATATATATATGTATTATATATAGTTTATCTAATTTTAAACATAAATCATGTTTATTTGAAAAATATAGAAAGGTGTAAGCAAGAAGATAAAATTTATGAATTATCCCACCATATAGAGATAACCACTGTTAATATATTTTTGGGGCATTTTTTTAAAAAAGATTTTATTTATTTTATTTGACAGAGAGAGATTACAAGTAGGCAGAGAGGCAGGCAGAGAGAGAGGAGGAAGCAGGCTCCCCACTGAGCAGAGAGCCTGATGCGGGGCTCGATCCCAGNACCCTGAGATCATGACCTGAGCCGAAGGCAGAGGCTTTAACCCACTGAGCCACCCAGGCGCCCCTATTTTGGGGGCATTTTTTCTTCCAGTCACACTCATGCGTGTATGTATGTGTATACACATTTTTATTTGTGTGTGCGTGTGTATTAGAATTATTTTTGACAAATTTGGTGTTACATTTTTTACAGAGTTTTATATCCTGCTTTTCTCACTAAATTATATCCTAAACATTTTTCTGTGTCATTAAGTATTCTTTGAAAACATGATTTTTCAAGGCTATATTATATTTGATTTTATGGATATGCCATAATTTATTTACCTCTTGTTAGACATGCTGATTGTCCTGGCTTTTTGCAATGTGGTGTTTTGTTTATTGCATTTTCCCTGTCTTTCAGCTTTTTTGTGTGTTTTTCATCTATACAATTCTCAAGAATCATAATCTTATCTTTTTATTAGAATGTCAAAGATCGGTAAATGGATTTTGTTTTTATAACTCACAAAGATTCGACCTACGGGAGGCTTTTTGGTTGTCTCTTAAATCAGTAAGAGCTATTATATACGTTCAGTTTTATAAAATAGATTAAATTCTGTCAATTAAATGAGTGCGCTCGTATTTCTTTCCTGTTCACCGATTTGTTGTGAGGTGATGTACAAGTTCTTGTTATAGATCAGCACGGGCTACAGATATGTCCGGGACGGGTACCCAGAAGGTGTCTTTAGCGGAAGGAGTAAAATGATGGCATAGCTCTTGCCAGATTAGGATCTTAACCNCAAATGAGTGTGCTCGTATTTCTTTCCTGTTTACCGATTTGTTGTGAGGTGATGTACAAGTTCTTGTTATAGATCAGCACGGGCTACAGATATGTCCGGGACGGGTACCCAGAAGGTGTCTTTAGCGGAAGGAGTAAAATGATGGCATAGCTCTTGCCAGATTAGGATCTTAACCGTGCCACTTGCTTGCTGGGTAAACTTGGCATCTTCTCTGGCCTGTAAGAGCCTCAACTTTCTCATCCGTAAATTTGCTAGAGAGAGTAGCATCTAAGGCTTTGCAGGTTAGATATAAGGATTATCTGGGGGCAAAGCATACAGAACACCTGTTGTGTGGGGGGTAAAAACAGGGAGAAGTACCTCCTCCCACAGAGACTCTATTTCCCGGTTTCTGTCTTAAAGCAGGTTAAATATTAGATGTTTCTCCTTGCAGTAAGGATGGAGGAGTAAGAGGCCTTGCCTCAGTTGACCAGGGAGTCAGACATACAATCTTTTTCGACTGACCTTGTGTCCGGCTTTTTTTTTTTTTTTTNTAAGGACGGAGGAGTAAGAGGCCTTGCCTCAGTTGACCAGGGAGTCAGACATACAATCTTTTTCGAGTGACCTTGTGTCCGGCTTTTTTTTTTTTTTTAAATTTTCAGAGTTTTATTGCGGTGTAATTTACATACCATAAAATTCATCTATTTAAATGTACAACTCAATGGTTTTTAGTAAATTTGTGGAACTGGGTACTTACTACCACAATCCCAATGTTGAGTAGACTCTGAGATATAAGATAAAGGGAGTCTTTGCCCACAAAAATGTGAGCCGTCACATTGTTTAGTTAGAGGAGCTTAAATGGTCATGAGTTAGGCCTGAGAACTGTCACCCAGAATATATGACCAGTTGTACATGATAAATATGGGTACTGCTAGTTAAAAAGGGAGATAGGTAAGCCTGAGTGTCTCTGTAAAGAAATTATTCTGATATAACTTCTGACTTAAAGAAAAGAAGGAAGAGTAGTGCAAAGGATCCCGAGGTATAGGTTATTGTGATTCCCCAAATATTAATATTTTACTATATTTCATTCTTTCTTTTCATGTGCTCTCTCTAATATATCTATTTATATATCTGTGTCTGAATCCAAATCTCTATCTATATGTCATAGACATACAGCCTATGTATATCTCCTATGTATGTATTACTTGTCTAGACAAATGTATAGCTAGATATGTATATATATCATTAATCAAATATATATATAAAATATTTTCCAGAACTGTTGAATAGTAAAAGTTGCAGACTTTACCCCTTCCTCTATCCCTAAATACTTCTGTATTTGCAAAAAACACATTCTCTTAGTCTCTTATAATTATCATAATTAGAGAAGTAAACTTGGGGGCGCCTGGGTGGCTCAGCGGGTTAAAGCCTCTGCCTTCGGGTCAGGTCATGGTCTCAGGGTCCTGAGATTGAGCCCCACATCAGGCTCTCTGCTCAGCAGGGAGCCTGCTTCCTCCTCTCTCTTTGCCTGCCTCTCTGCCTACTTGTGATCTCTCTCTCTCTGTCAAATAAATAAATAACATCTTAAAAAAAAAAGAAAAGTAGACATGGTATACTATTACTAATATACAGATTCTCTCAAATCTCCCCAGTAATGTCCTTTTTAGTCAAAGAAAATCTAAGATCAAGTGTTCTTTATAATGAACTAAAACCTAAAGTCAAATGTAAGGTTATTGTCTTGATAGGCTCAGTACCTGAAAAATGGATCAAAGGGCATACCATCTCTTGATTATAGTTACCAACTCACATAGAAGCCATTTAAAAATCTTTCCTGGTCAAGTTGGATTAAAACCTACAACTCTTTCTGTTGGGCCAGGCAAGGAGAATTTCTTCTTGGTATTCTTAGAAGCTGGCACTTTGCCTGGCCCATGGTCAATGTTGGTAGATGTTTGCTCATCAAACCTGGAAAGAAATCAGATTTAAAAGTAATTTCTACATCCTCAAAGAATAAAGGTATTTTAAGCCTCATTCATCTGAGGATTGTATTTTCTAATTGGAAATTAGGAACTGATGTATAAAAATGTCTTTCTTTTTTTTTTTTTAAGAATTTTTTTAAAATTTTATTTATTTATTTCACAGAGGGAGAGAGATCACAAGGAGGCAGAGAGGCAGGCAGAGAGAGAGAGGGGGAAGCAGGCTCCCCGCCGAGCAGGGAGCCCGATGCGGGCCTCGATCCCAGGACCCTGAGATCATGACCTGAGCCGAAAGCAGAGGCTTTAACCCACTGAGCCACCCAGGCGCCCTAAAAATGTCTTTCTGTTACTTGGGTGTCACTGGGTGAATTGCGGTGCCCTTGATAGTAATCATTAGAACAGCCTCTGCGGTGAGAAGGGCTCCCACACTCACGGCAGGAAAAGGAACTTTCTGTATATCAGAACCAGTCCTCTGTTCTAAGCTGCAGATGGCTTTCAGTCTCAACCTGAGGATGCTTTTGAAAGCTGCAGCTACTCACACGAGGATTTGAGTGCAAGGAAGGGATCCCAGAAAGCCACTGGTGGGCGAGTGGAGAGATAAGACAGGGAAGGGTAGACTTCGAATAAAGGGGGATTATCTATCAGGTTGTGACTGTGGGCAACAAGGGCTCCTGTACCGGACAACATGGAGACAGCACAGGACAGAGTTATTCCAACAGAGGGGCAGTGGAACTGGAGAAATATCCTCCACATCCCACTAGTTACTGGTTGAGAGCTGCTCCCAACAAGTATTAACTCGCCAGCATGTCCAGCCCACCCCGTGGCTTCAAAAACCCTCTGGCAAGGGTTTTTGCAGTTGGACTCGGGTCTTGCAGTTGGAATCCGTCACGTAAGCACGCGTGGGCATGGCACCTGCCTGCCGTATAGACGAACACTTTGTGCTTCGCCGACGCTTCCCATTCTTGCAACTTAGAACCACTTATGTTTTGGAACCGGGTTTAAGGTAACGATGGTATCATTTTCAAAATTAGATATTTATTGTTGAAGGAAATGTGATCAATTGAGAGTCAAGCTTTCTTCCTTGTCGCTGTTGCTTTTGAATGAAATGAAAGGTAAAGATCCTTCTAGGGCTAAGCCGTCCCAGCTTCCAGGAAGAAGGGGTATGAAGATAATTTCATTACATCTAACTAGTAGTGGAAAGAGTGAAGCAACTCCAATCGCTTGAGGGAAGGAGTAAATTAAATGCTGATGACATTGACCAGGCAGCAAACTACATTCATTGATTATTTTAATTTTCTCTCTTGTGCACTCAGTTAAACACCCATAACAGTGGATTTCAAGGTAACTAAAAGATTGTTTAGCACATTTTTAAAAGAGTCACGAATAAGCAGAAAAACCGATCTCTGTCAAACCAAAGAAAGAATAGTGTACGCAGGTGCATGGATTGTGAACGGAGGGCGTACCTGGGTAATCCCTCCTGCATATCGCGTGTGTTCATCAGAAGGGGTACATACATGTTCCCACAGAAGGGGAAAAAAGAGAATCAACAAGCAGAACACTTAAGACAAAAGGGAGAAACAGCCCGTCCAGGCGAATTCCAGCCTTGTCTGAAATTTTAAAACAATGACGTGGTAGGAACAAAGGAAAACTTTAGGAGAGGCAGGTAAAGTGAAAGGGAGAGGGTTTATTTCTGAAGTTCTGGCCTCTTAAGTGACCACTGGCCTTACCTGAAAAAGGGGCACAGCGGCTTGGAAATTTAGACTGCATGAACTGAATGGTTGAAAGGTATTTTCAAAATGACTGGCTGGCCGTTGAGTTTTCACGGGGATTATACTAAGTCAGAAATAATAAGCAAAGTTAAAAAATTATTCACAAAATAACGTAGGTTGTGGTGAAGGGTCTTTCCGAGAGAAAATAAATCTAACCACATGCCACTTAAATATACACTTCTGTTCTCACTGTCTAATAATATGTAGGGGTTAATCTCTGGGAGAACTAAGACCGTAGTGTAAAAAAGTAGTTACTGGAACACAGTTTATGCTTCTCAAAGCACAGTGAAGAGGAATTGGTTGGACCTTCAATCTGGTCCCTGATCTTTAAGAAGGAGGGGAAAATACCTAAATGAACCTGTGGCTCTAAAGGATTCGGATTAGAAAAATGAGAATGCCAAGAGTTTCAGTGAAAAATGGTAATGTACTTGTACCAGCATTAAGCGCTTTCATCCCTCTATGAAAAGTGCAAACAAATTCCAAGAGGTCATCCTGCTTCCCTACGGGCATCCATTTCTTAAGTCCTCTGAACGTTCTGGCAAGGTGGAGACAGCACATTTTAAAATACGGGGCTTTCTCCATCCCTACAAGAGAGATAAGCCTTGATTGACTTTCCCTGAAGTTCACCAGACTCAGGACTGCTAAATCTCAAAATTCCTTGTTGCCTTTGACTCCAACAAGTGCCCCAGGCGAGAGAAAGTGCCGGAAAGGAGGCGTCTGAGCGCTAGCGTGGGTGGCTGAACTTGGAATCTGACAGGGGCGGGGGGCTGGAAGATGTGCAGTTTCCCTCCCTTCCCAGAGCTCACAGGAACGTGGCGAACGAACATGCAGTCCGCGCTATTCTAAGTATGCCAGGGTTGTCCCAGAACCCAGATCCCTGGGGCTCCTGGGTGACTCAGTCCATCAAGCGTCGGGTCTTGAGTTCCACTCAGGTCATGATCTCAGAGTCGTGAGATTGAGCCCTGAGTTGGGCTTGTGCTGGGTGCGGAGACTACTTAAGATTCTCTCTCTCCCTCCCTACAGCTTTTTCTCTCTCTGTCTTAAAAAAAAGAGAGAGAGAGAGCGAGAGAGAAAGAAAAAAAGAACCAAGAGAGAGAGAGAGAAAGAAAAAAAGAACCAGCATCACCACTTAGAGGACTGTGTGTCAGACTTGGATTTGCATGATTTCCCTTTGCCAGTGAGTCTCCTATTTTTAAATTATTATTTTTTTCATATACTATTAGAACAAACACAGTATACTAGGCTGGGTTGTCATGTAAGATCCTTAGACATGCGTGCACACATGTACACACCCCTGCCGTCCAACAGCATCATAATTCCATTTGAAAGTCTTTTTACCACTGCAAAAAGTGGGAAAAATATCTCGTTTTAAAAAGCTGTTCTGAAAAAACAAAATTCTGACAAGGGTACAGGGAAAAAAAGCCATTCTGCAAATGGATCGCATTAATTCAAGATGTAAATAATAGGGAGACTGTATGCATGGAAAGAGAGGAATGTGAGAATACCCTAAACCCTTCAATCTTTCTTTAACCTAAAAATGGCCTAAAGAAATAAAGCCGATTAATTTAAATATTTTTATTATTTATTATTTATTTTATTTAATTTTTAAATATTATTTATTTATTTTAAAATATTTTATTTATTTATGTGACACAGAGAGAGAAAGAGAGAGAGCACAAGGAGAGGGTGCGGCAGGCAGAGGGTGAAGCAGGCTTCCCGCTGAGCCGGATGGGGGACTCGATCCCAGGACCCCGGGATCATGACCTGAGCTGAAGGCAGATGCTTAACTGACTAAGCCACCCAGGTGTCCCTATTTTTATTTTTTAATTATTATTATTTTTTTAAAGAGAGAGAGAGTGGGACTGATTGGGGTTGAGAGGGGCAGAAGGAGATGGAGAGAGAGACTCTTACACAGGCTCCATGTCCAACATAGAGTAGGACGTGCGCTGGATCTCATGACCCTGCCGTCATGACCCGAGCTGAAACCAAGAGTTGGATAGAGCCACCCATGCGCCCCAAGCCTATTAATTTAAAACAGTACTGTAAGATGGTACAGCTGCTATGTAAAAACAGTTTGACAGATGCCCAGAATGTTGAGGAGAGAATTACCATATGACCTAATAATTCTGCTCCCAGGTATAAGTGCAAAAAAGGAAAAAAAAAAAAAATTGGAGGCACCTGGGTGACTGGGTGAGGAGACTGCTGGGGTTCTCTCTCTCCCTCTGCTCTTCCCCCCCAACCCTGGTTGCACTCTTTCTCTCTAAAGCAAAAACAAACAGAAAAAGTTAAAAAAATTTTTAAACAGGTATTTAGAGAAATACTTGCATGCAAACATTCTTAACGGCATCGTTTGCAATAATCCAAAGGTGGAAGACACCCAAATGTTTATTGACAGATGAATAGATTAAGACAATACGTGTTATCCATACCACAGAATATCACACAAACATAAAAAATCCTGGAGTTCTGATAGAGGTTGAACCGTGAAAACACTATGTTAACTGCAAGAAGCCAGACATAATGGGTCACGTATTGTAGGATTCTGTTTATGTGAAATACCCACGATAGGCAAATCCACAGAGACAGAAAACAGAAGTGGTTGCCGGGGGCTGGGAGGGAGCACTGGTAACTAGCTAATGGGTGTGGGTTTGGCTTTGAGGGTGATGGAAATTTTTGGAGGCGACAGAGAGGAAGGCTGTACAGATTTGTGGATGCACTGCATGCCCCTACCCTGTACAGGTTACAGTGATTGACTTTATGTCATGTACATTTTACCTTAAAACTAAAAGCAGAGAGGCATCTTACAGAACAGCTGACCAGGGTCCTCAATATTGTCAAGGTCATTGGAAACAAGGGAAGTCCGAGAAATGGTCACAGTCCAGGTGATCTGAAGGACACATGAGGACGAACTGTAATGTGGTATCCAAATGGGGCCTTGAAACACGGAGAGGACATTAGGTAGAAAATAAGATGATTTGAATCAAGTACAGACTTTAGCCCATAATAACAGAGCAATATTGGTTCATTAGGTATAACAAATGTAACATTCAAACGTGCGGTGTTAATAAGAGAGAAGATTCAATGCAGGGTACATGGGAATACTCTGAAATACTTTTTTCGATTTTTCTACAAACCAACTATTCTAAAATATTAAAAGTTTAGGAAGAAGCGGCTCTCTGAGTCTTTTGCAACCTGCCTCTCTCCCTTTTTCTTGCCTATTTTGTAAACGTGTGGCCTGGAGGAGGAGCAGTCAGGGATGAACCTCCGGCTGCCGAGGGGGCGCAGAGGGATCTGCCTGCTCAGCCCTGAACCGCCCAGCTCTGCAGTCTTCGCTAACCTCAGAATAATGACATAGAATAACGATTAAAAAGGGGCCATTCTTTTAATTTAACTAAAAATTCACTTTTATTTTATGGATTCATTTCCTAGGTTTTCCCTAACATGGTAACACAAGCCAGGTGGCTTAAGTCAACCGAACTGGATTGTCTCACAGTTCTGGAGGCCAGAATCTGAAATCAAGGGGGCAGGGCCGCACCCCCTCAAATACTCTGGCTAGAATCATTCCTTGCCTCTTCCTAGGTTCCAGTGGTGCTAGAACACTTGGTTCACAGCTGCCTGGCTCCAGTCTCTTCCTCCATCCTTACATGGGCTGTCACATGGTGCGCTCTTTGTGACTTTGTCTTCACGTGGTTTTTTCCTCTTCTTGTGACGCCATCATATTGGATGAGGGCCCGCCCTAAAGACTTCATCTTAACTTGATTATCTCTTCAAAGTCCTCATTTCCAAATAAGGTCACATTCATAGATATCTGTGGTTAGGCCTTCAACATAATCTTTTGAGGGACACAATTCAACCTTATCAAACTGTATTTTTCTTGTCCTGTGGTGGGCCCATGACAACATTTTCAGAGATCATCATAGACTATTGATTGGCATGTGGGATGGATGACATGTATGATCTTTTTTCTATCTTCACAACATATGAGGTAGGACCCTCTTCATGCTCCCTGACCTTTTCTTCCATTTTGCTGGTGACAAAATGGAGGTATCAGAAATTTTAGTCAGTTTTCTTCAGGTTGCACGGTTGAGAAATGATGGATCCAGAATTCAAACCTAAACTCTGTGAGAAGTTTTTGCTCTTTCCGCTAATAACACTGTGCTTCATCCAATTGTTCCTGGCTAGCCGAGATCCTAATGAATCAAGTCAGGAAATCGTAATGTGTGGCTGACGGGAAGCGATTTTGGGCAATAGTCTTATGTTCCTCCGTATTGGTTTAGTCGTTCCCTTGTTCGTTTTTCCTGCTGCTGTCCTTGTTGGACTCACACCTCACACCCTGGTTTGCAAGCCTCTCTCCTCCTCCACCGTTCTGGCTTTCGAGTTTGATTTACTGATATCTACTTGTCTAAATGATAAAATTGAGAAAGCTTTTACCAAGTAAGTTTATCATAGAAATGTAACTATTATGTGTATTGTGCAAAATGGTTCTTTTTTTTTTAATCCAGGCAAATACATTGGAGTCATTAATTTGAATACTAAGTACAAGGTTCTGTTTAAAAAATCCACAAGATGAATAACAAATCATAATCCTGGCAAGGCAAAGGCATTCTTCAAAGCCATCGTTTTTATAATCCATTGAAGATACTACGATAGTAGCTCGTTGATGGCTGATTTAGAGTCTAGCACATGTGCCATTACCTTTCTGGGGGATATATTTCATGCATCCTCGCATTACAAGCAGTTCCTGACTCCAAAATGGATTGGGTTACGTGGGCGTGAGGAGAGCTTTCTCAGGGGAGCTGCTGCCCCTTCACCCTTTCACACACGTGCCCCTCCCCCCCACCGCCCCGAGGACCTGGGGCACGATGACAGCCACCCCGGTCAGCCTGCAGAAGCCTGAGAGAATATATCCTTGCTGATCAAAGTCACTGAGCTTTGAGGTTGCACAGCGTGTTTATACCAGAGTTAAACGACAGAGGTGGGGGGACTCCTGCACCACACCGGTGGTCCCCAAAGCATCTCTGTAATTACTCTGGCATGGGGTGGGACGTGGGGAGACAGATTTGATGAGTGCCTCGCTCATTTCCGCTCAGCAGTCAGTTATTCTAGTACATGCCCCAGAGTTCTGCAAGCTTGTCAACTCCTCTCCGGAGAGCCCTCTCATGTAAGAGGCCAGCTGGAAACGGAGGGGGCACTGATGCCCCCCAAACAGCCTCTCAGCCCATGATGGATGTGAGCTGGCAGATAAGCACTCCAGCTTCCTTGCTGCTGCTTCCCTGTCTCGTCGTTCCCAGCAGGCCTGAGCCCCAGGTGTCCTCAGCGTCAGCATGCTGAGGATCCGCGGTTCCAGGGGCCTTCCCTCCCCGTCTTACTTCCTTGCCGGCTACCGGTTCATCCTGGCAGCGCACCCACAAGGAGTTACCTGCACTCCTACCTTTGCCAAGGGGCTTGCTTTTGGGAGAGCCCAACCCAAGAGAGCCACCCCGTTGGGTAGGGGTTGTATATTTCCATTGCAAGTGACAGAAACCCCAACTTAAACTGGCTCAAGCAGAAAGAGAATTTATTGGCTCATGGAATTGAACAGTCCAGGCTAATAGCTGTAGCTTCAGGCACCACTGAATCTATTTCTTTAAATGTTTCCAGCACTTGAGTTCTCTCTTTCCATCTTTTTGCTCTGCTCTCCTCTGCGCTGACTTCTTTTTCAGGCAGGTGGGCTTTCCAGGAGTTTACAGTCACAGGGAAAAAAGCCCAGAGAACAAGGGAGCATCTCTTGTTAGATAACGCCCACAAAATCCTGACATGAGATCTGATTGGCTGGCTTTAGCTGGGTCATGTGCCCGTCTTGAACTCTGGCTCCCGTCCTAAAATGTGATCTGATTGGCTCTGGATGGGTCATGTGCCCATCTTGAACTCAGGCTCAAATCCTAAAATGCGATCTGATTGGCTCTGGCTGGGTCATGTGCCCGTCTTTGAACCAATCACTGTGCAAAGGCAGCTACGTTTGGCTACGCTTAGCACCCCCGCCCCCAAATGCCCCAGGGGAGTTACCCCCAGAGTCGTGGGGAGAGAGGGTGGATTGTGGTTTTCCTCGAAGGACAGCTAATGTTTTTATACCAAAAAAAGGGAGGGTGGGGATCAATAATATACAGGCTCACACACACACCTTCTGACTCGTAATGCCTTCCGCTAAGAACAAGTGCTATCTTCCAAGGAAAAATAATCTTCTAGTTCCAGTTAATTTCAAGAAAAATATGTCATGAATATCTCACAGTTATTGGGGGTGCTGAGATACAGAAAGGGAGTGAAGTTCCTAAGAACCATGAAATAAGTGTTTTACAATGCATTAATCATCCTGTGTTCAGTTTTTGGTTGTTTCCTAATAGGATTGTGGGAGAGGACGGGGAAGCCCACGATCAGGATTCAAAGGATAGAAAATATAGTGTTTACATGTGGAGGGATGAGGGGAGCTGGGAGGGGCTGGGTGGAGCCCCTTTCAGCCCGTGAGTTTGGTTGTACTGATTGGGTTTAACATAAGGGAAAACTTTAGAATCTAATGTAGTCATATTTCATTTCTGTCCATAAATCAATACTGTGTCACTGAACGTGGCTTTATTTGCACATGGAACAACCCCCAAAATATAATAGCTTCACATAGGGGTCAGCACACTGTTCCTATAAAGGGACACAGACCAAATATTTCAGGCTTCGTGGGCCAAGAGGCAAGATAGAGGACATAATGTGGGAACTTACGTAGCAAGAGAGAAAACAAATTTCCACGATGCTTTTATTGATGAAATTGAAAATACAGTAATAATACGTGAGTTCAAGGATTTGTAAAACAGGTCTATTAATGAGAAAAATAGAATTCTCACTTTGTGGGGGGATAATGCTTTCTTCAGTTGGGATTCAGAGTTAGTGTTCGCAAGGCGATTGCAAATGTTCATTTCTAAAAACCATTCTTAGCTCGCAGCCCATGCACATACTTTCCCCAGGCTGGATATGACCCACAGAGTGTAGTTTGCTGACCCCTGGCTTAAACAAAAAGAGGATTTATTGATTCACATAGTTCAAAAAAATTTAGAGGTAGTGCAGGCTTCAAGCTGAGCTAATTCAGTTTCTTTTCTTTGAGAGTATCTTCCTTCTGCCCTCCTACCTAGGTCGGCTTTCTCCTGAACTTGGATTCCTTCAAGGTTGCCCTTGGAAACTGGAACTGCCAGTTTCCTTATTCATATCCAGTGAGGGAGACAGAATCACTTCTCAGGGCCACTGAGCAAATGCCCTGAGCTTCACGCTTCTAAGAGCAGACCTGAACCAATCATGTGACCAGGGACTGGCACTAATGAGAGAACAGCCCTGGGTCCAAATCTCACAGGTTCTGTGCAGTGAGAGCGATGTGGGGGGGT
>LNAC01000171.1:1425668-1482902 GCA_002007465.1 Ailurus styani
AAAGAGAGAGAGAGAGATCACAAGTAGGCAGAGAGGCAGGCAGAGAGAGAGGAGGGAGCAGGCTCCTCGCTGAGCAGGGAACCCATGCGGGACTCGATCCCAGGACCCTGAGATCATGACCTGAGCCGAAGGCAGAGGCTTTAACCCACGGAACCACCCAGGCACCCAGGTCAGTGCACTTTGAAAAGCTGAGGGACTCTGCTTTGTGAAAACTCCAAACAGATAACATTGTCGCTTGAATAAACCACGCACATCGGAAAGGAGACTGATTATGTTTTAAAGGGATCATTCCATTTTTAGGGTGTTTAAAGGGAGACGTTCTCTTAGGCGAAACTTTGACACATCTGAAAGAAGATTCGATTTTAAAATCACTTGACTCATGTGTCGCATATACTTCCGAATGCCCCACTTGGGATGGCAGTGGCTTTTGGATGCACGTATTTTGTCTGTCACCAAGATGGAACGTAAAATTTTGTATGTCTGTGTCACTTTCCCATCTGGTTTCTATTCATTGCCCAGGTTTTCTTAAAACAGTGGAGGAAGTTATAATGAGAAATTGGTCCAAACCCATTGTCCTAGTTTGATGTTGTGACTTTGTTTAAAAGTTGAGCAAAAGTCTCATCAACAAGGGTTGAAAACAGTGTCACTTGATCTTTCCATGCATCAGTCTGTCCTTCCTGTTCATCCTTACGTACTGGAGCAGAATTAGTCTAAGCACGCTGAACCTATATGCTCTCTCTGAGTTTCAATTCATTATAGTAAGCTCCAGAAAAAAAATATAACAGAAATATTAAAGAAAAGGGAAAAGCAAAAGTTG
Organism: Ailurus styani; assembly: GCA_002007465.1. Lineage (NCBI taxonomy): Eukaryota > Metazoa > Chordata > Mammalia > Carnivora > Ailuridae > Ailurus > Ailurus styani. Next base: position 1,426,486 of record LNAC01000171.1, read on the forward strand.
CACTTACAGAGAAATCCCTTTTAGCCAGTGGGGCTCCCAGAGAATTTGGGGACATCAGTAGTTCCTCAGCTGCAAAAATATTTCCCAGTCTTGTGAATTCTAAAAAAAATCTCTGATGTCCAATAGGGATCCCAAACACACTGATAGGATTAGAAATAGCATTCTCAATAAAAAATGCATAACAGAGTAGGACATGAAATAATGTATTTCTCTTTGAAACCATAAAAGTACACCATATTTGTCTGGAAATGTGTATGTGAAATTTAAACAACCCCCGAAGACATCCATCTAATGTGTGTGTGTGTGTGTGTGTAGTTCTCAATTGAAATTCTACTCTCTCAAAGTTTGTGCAGCTAGCTCCCAACTTCACACTCTCCCTTGTTCCTGTTTCCCTCAATTTTCTTCCCTTTATGACCCTTTTCGGTTGTGCCCCTTGATTTATGGTCATTTGTGGGATTGCTCTGCTTTGCTTTATGGCAGTTTATGTCATACTGGTCTTGTCATAAATGACTACCATAAAGTGAGGTAAAATATCGTAAAACATTAGTGAGTCCCTGATACTCAAGGTTCTTCAGAATAAGCCCTGACAGGTTCCAACCATGGAAAAACAGATTTGGCCATTTGGAAGGAGCAGCATTTGTAGAAATAATAAAAAGTAATAATAACAGCCCCTGAGGTTGACTGAATTATTTCTGTGTGCTAATCACCATGTTAAGCTCACTTCATACCTTATCACCTATAACCCTCCTTACTTTTCTATATGAGATGATCACTTCATCATTACCTGTGCTGTGCAGACAGAGAAACTGAGGCAGTGAGAGGCTCAGCACAGCCAGGAAAGGACAGAACTTCTGTAGAGTCTACACTTTACTCCAGAGCCCGTGCTCTTCACTGGGACGTGTGTGGATCCTGGAATTGACCCCCCCGGGTGGGGCGCAGCACGTGGAGCTATTTGACATGTGGATTTAGCCTTTGGTAGACAGTTTCCATGCTCTGTGGTGCTTGCTACTTCCTAGTGTCCTGCCTGCCCAGCTCAGGACAAGCTCTCCGACACGCTGTGATGGAGTCCCACCACACTGCCTGCCTTCCCTGACCTCGCCCCACTCTTCAGTCTCCACATATTTGCAGCACTGTTGCCTTCCCGGTGTGAACCCCTGAGCTTGTTGTCCTCGGGGTCTCGGTTTTGCCAGCATTTCTTGGAACCAGAAACCCCAGAGTTCTCTTTGATTCTTCTTCCCAACCAAGTCCTGTCTTTGCTCCTCGGGAGCAGATGCCTCTCGTACGGGTCCACACTTTGTTGTTTCACCTTCTAGAAGTGCGGTCCTGCAAGCTGCTATCATCTCTGTCCCGAAGTGCTGGAGAACCAGTTTCTGCAAAGACTCCCAACACCCTTTGTTCTGGGTTCTATGTGGGAGCAGAAGTGCCCATAAACCATACACCGCGACTGTGGGCTGTTAGCCCCACTTGTCACTGTCGTTGGCTTCCTTTTGGACTCTGTCTGACTCTCGCCTCCCTTGTGACCTTGCCTTGTGCCCTTGTCTGCCTCACTGGCCTCCCTCTGAACCAGGAGAATTCTCTCCTAATTTAGAACCTTCACACGAGCTTTCCTCTCCGCCCAGAATTCCCAGCCCCTAATTCTTGCCTGCCTTTGTCTTTATGTAGCAAATCTGGTCTTCATTGCCAACGCCTCATGGGAATTCATCTGCCATCTTTCTTTCATTCCCTGTCACTGCAACTGTTTCCTTCATCTCTCTGATCATATTGCTTAATGGTTTGTCGACTTCCTGATGATCTGTTTCCCCATCTAGATTGTAAACTCCATGAGGAGAAGACAAAACGCCTAGTGGCTCCACAGAAGTCTTTCTAACCCATTAGGCCCAGGGTCCAGCATGACAGCATGGTGCATCTTTGTTGAGTGGTTGTGAGTGGCCTTGCGGGTATGTCTTCACCCCCATAGTGGATTGCGAGAGCTGCAAGGACAGTTACACATTCCCTGTTTCTGTTAAATATGTGTTAGCAGGAACGTTCGCCTTGTGGGCACAACATATATGTTAATTTAATACACAGAGGTTGGACTGATGTTTGACAGCCCTCACAAAACTTGGCGCAGGGGATTCAGCTGGCGCCTTGCACTGGGTTGTAGATGGAGGGGGAATAAAAGGCAGGAATGGATCATAAGACAAATTAGGAAGACAGTGTCTCTGATCCATTCAATTCATTAAAAGAAATAGTTGAGCATTTTGGCTACAGAAGGAAAAGGAAAAAAGACAAGGAAGAGCCAGGAGGAAAAATAGAAAAATAGAATCAGTGTGGTTTCTCTCTCTCTCTCTCTCTCTCTCTCTCTCTCTCTCTCTCTCTTTGCCCCCTCATCTGCTGTCTTTTCCAAAATCATTTTAGGTTTCTTCTGTCACATCCATAGTGAAGTGTAAATTACAGTTTCCAAGATAGATGGCCATTTGCAGTGAATTTTAGCAAGGAAGGAAACTTTATTTGAGACTGAAATTTGGCATCCCTTTGCCTCTTCATGCTGGGAACTATTTTTTGTCTTTACAAAATGTGATGAGACATAAATCCTGTTGCTTTTATTTCTAAATGGTGCTACACCAAGCCGAAAATGGACTGGGAAACAGGAGTGCCTCCAAACTCGGGCCAGCCTTGGCAATCCTGATTTATAGCGCCTGTCGTACTACCAGGGAGAAATCCAATCAGGGTCTTAGAAAAATGGGAGGCTATTTTTAATTGTACTCACTTTCAATCCCCTTCCTCTCCTTGCAAATTCCTTTTCACCCTGGCACGCCTAGCTGAGTCGATTGCCACCCACAGGAAAGCCTGCTACACCCAACAGCTCACATTTGATGTGACACCATTTGGAAGGCTGGCAACTCACAGAGCATATGGAGGCCTTCAGATGGGTTTTGAGGGACATTTGGCTCGGGGTTTTCTCATGGTGGGAGCACTCTTGGCACACGGAGCAGGCCAGTTCTTTACTGTGGGGGACTGTCCTGTGTGCGGCAAGATGTCCAGCATCCCGGGTGCTCAGCGTTATGTGCCAACAGATGCCTCCGTGTCACAGGGACACATAAAATCCCCCCTCCCCAGCCCTAAACCTCACCTTTGGGGGACCCTACCGCTTTGGCAGAGAAGCACCAAGAAGATTTAAAAACGTCCTTCAGTCATCTCAAGATGAACATTCCATATTTGTGATCATGAAAAAACTGTCAATCACAAATCCTTGGATGTTCCTAAGTGGTAGTAAGAAGAACAGTAATTAGTATCTTTGGAGCATTTAGTGTGTGCTAAGTGCCATCAAAGCACGTTGTATGCATTTCCGCATTTAATTCTCCCATGAAGTAGGTACCAGTGGTCCAGTAAGATCTAGTTAATGGTGAGACTCACATATGTCCAAAGACCCACGCAGGGGTGCCCCCTGGGGTCCCAAAGACTGGACGTCACCGAGATCATAGCTGGAGGATTCTGTGTGGTTTGCACCGTGCCTGCTTGTTACACTGCTTTCCCTCCTTTCTTTTCTCTTTATCCTTCTTTCCCTGTATTATTAAAAAAATTGTTCTTTCTCAGTGGGTCCTTGCTCCCCTTCCAAAATCATTTAATCTAGAGAAATAAGCTGGATGTTCTATCTGCTGGTTCCAGCATTGAATAATAAGAGATTGACTGTCACAGGAGATTGTATAGTTTGGGATATTCAGACCTGTGGTTTCTGTGGGGTTGGCGAAATTCACGTGGCGTGGTGAATTGGGAGGAGGACCTCAAGCACGAGCGTGGGGTTGGTCCAGGGGAGCCCGGGGGGTTCAACAGGAGGTACCTGTGACCGTCAGCCAGACGAGAGATGGGTCATGTCAACATGTCTTGGTTGGAGTAACCAATAGGCTTTCAGTGTGAGCTCCAAGCAGAGGTCACAAGGGCAGAGGTTTGGAATGTGGGAGCTGAGGCTGTTGAGCTGCTTCTCCACGGGCAGGTCCGTGTGGTGTCCTCGGGTGAAGGCAGCAGGAGCTTCTTTATTCACTAATGTGTCATGACTCTTCCGTGCGGTTGTGTATTGGAGGCCCGCCGCGTGCTGAGGAACAGGGTGGAAAGGCGAGTGAAGGTACGACCCCAGCTCTCTAGGAGTTCACGGTCTAGTGGAGCAAATCAAAACGTAAACAGTGTCATGCCCGTTATAACCGAGCAAGATTCCTCAACCTCAACACTAACGTGTGGGTCAGATAATTTTGGATTCAGTGGCAGCCATCTTTTCTCAGACGTAAAGTTTGGCTCTAACTTTTGTCAGATCCACTATGGCTACCCACACCTCGAGTCAAAGCATTTTCTTAAACAAAAGGCAGTTACCTCCATAAGAATATTTCTGTTTTGGGCCAGTTGGGTGTTAGAGTTTCAAAACCTTTATGTTTTATATATATATGCATTCTTTTTTTTTTTTTAAGATTCTCTTTATTCATAAGAGACAGGAGAGAGAGAGAGAGACAGAGAGAGAGAGAGAGAAGCAGAGGGAGGAGCAGGCTCCCCTTGGAGCAGGGAGCCTGATGTAGGACTTGATCCCAGGTCCCTGGGATCATGACCTAAGCCAAAGGCAGATGCCCGACTGAGCCACCCAGGCCCCCTACACATTCTTTATAATATAAAAATACTTCAAACATCAGTGGAAAAAGATCGATTGTATTGTGTTAGCACGTTCACCTAGGCAAGCTCTTATAGCTGCAAAGACTAGAGGTACTCTGAACTTGAATGAGGCTAGTAAATGAATGGGTGCAGAGAGAGGGGAGCCAACAGGTGCTGTGAGGCTAGAAGGGTAGAAAGTGCAGCATCCTCTGTAGAAGCCGAGAGCAGCTGAGGCGTTACAATGTCAGAGCGCAGGGGAGAGCAAGGAGGGTGCCAGCTTCAGAGGGCGCAGCTCCCAGAGCCGCCACGGCCTCCACAAGGCTCCTGTCAGATGACGCAAGTCCTGATTCCTTAATTCCCTTTGTCGTCTGATGATAAGCCCTCACACCTGAGGTAACATGAGCGCAAGCCTGCACCTCCCAACTAGGAAAATAGATACCCCGATGACATCAGTTTGTATTATGTAATTGTGGGGGAGGGGAGAGGAAAGAGGAGAGACACTAGCTCACTTTTGGGGCAAATCCTTGCTTTGTTGAAGTTGATGAAACATTTGAAAGTTAATCTGTTGAAGGAACTGGAATTCTCTGGGCACAGGCCAACCCATAATTGAGAGGTGGTCTTGAATTGTTCAGGAAGTAAAATGGTTCATGGGAAAACGTTTGCCTCTGAGTAAGAGGATGATTCCTGGGCAGATAATCAAGATCTAGCCAAGACAATAAGAAAAATACTCAAGCTTTGAAAAGGACTCATGTCAGACATGTTCTTCTCAGGGAAGGCTGCTCACGCACCCTTCCTCTCTGTCCCGTCCAAGACTGACTCTCATCTCCCACCCTCCTCTGGAAACTTCTATCCTCCTTTACACTGCATTGGATTATAATGATCTGTTTACCTATCTGTCACTTTGCTGGGCTCTAGGATCCCCGGAGGCAGAGCCTGTGTCTACTTCATCTTTATATCCCCAGCCTCTAACCAGTAACCTCCACATAATAGGCGCTCAATAAATTGTTGAGTGAGTGAATGGAGGAATTCACTCCTAGGGCTTACCCTGTGTACTTTTTAAGGAGGAGAAAAGAATTCATTTTAACTTGAATATAGGTTTTCTTCCCCAAAGAGCATATTGATAAAGAAGAGCTACTGATTTCTTCTGCGAGAGAAAAATGATAGAACAGTCCTCCATGCTATATTTCAAACTTATGTCAACTTTTCTTTAAAAAAAATGTCTGTCCACCCACACTCATATCATTTTTCAAATTTCATGTCATCCTTTTTTAGATGCTGCTCATCCATCATTTTAGTCAGGGGGTATCCATCATGAGGGAAGCTAAATAATTTTCAAAGCTGTCAGGGAGTGGACACCAAAAAGGTCCCCATTTCATCTGAACAGAGTTATCCGGGGCTGGTGGTGAGAATCCTGCTGGCATGGGAGAGCCGGCTTCCAGGGAGCACCTCTCAGATTGGTTTCAAATGGAACAGAGGAAAAAATTCATTCTAGAAGTGAGGTATCAATTCTCCACATAAAGTGTCACATGTAACACCCATCAATATCATAGTTAGGTAATAGTTTAGGTAGAAAAAAAGTCTGTTTTTCTAATGATCATGTTTTCCTTAAAAATCTCCCTCTCTCTCTCTCTCTCTCTCTCTCTCTCTATATATATATATATATATATATATATATATGTATTATATATAGTTTATCTAATTTTAAACATAAATCATGTTTATTTGAAAAATATAGAAAGGTGTAAGCAAGAAGATAAAATTTATGAATTATCCCACCATATAGAGATAACCACTGTTAATATATTTTTGGGGCATTTTTTTAAAAAAGATTTTATTTATTTTATTTGACAGAGAGAGATTACAAGTAGGCAGAGAGGCAGGCAGAGAGAGAGGAGGAAGCAGGCTCCCCACTGAGCAGAGAGCCTGATGCGGGGCTCGATCCCAGNACCCTGAGATCATGACCTGAGCCGAAGGCAGAGGCTTTAACCCACTGAGCCACCCAGGCGCCCCTATTTTGGGGGCATTTTTTCTTCCAGTCACACTCATGCGTGTATGTATGTGTATACACATTTTTATTTGTGTGTGCGTGTGTATTAGAATTATTTTTGACAAATTTGGTGTTACATTTTTTACAGAGTTTTATATCCTGCTTTTCTCACTAAATTATATCCTAAACATTTTTCTGTGTCATTAAGTATTCTTTGAAAACATGATTTTTCAAGGCTATATTATATTTGATTTTATGGATATGCCATAATTTATTTACCTCTTGTTAGACATGCTGATTGTCCTGGCTTTTTGCAATGTGGTGTTTTGTTTATTGCATTTTCCCTGTCTTTCAGCTTTTTTGTGTGTTTTTCATCTATACAATTCTCAAGAATCATAATCTTATCTTTTTATTAGAATGTCAAAGATCGGTAAATGGATTTTGTTTTTATAACTCACAAAGATTCGACCTACGGGAGGCTTTTTGGTTGTCTCTTAAATCAGTAAGAGCTATTATATACGTTCAGTTTTATAAAATAGATTAAATTCTGTCAATTAAATGAGTGCGCTCGTATTTCTTTCCTGTTCACCGATTTGTTGTGAGGTGATGTACAAGTTCTTGTTATAGATCAGCACGGGCTACAGATATGTCCGGGACGGGTACCCAGAAGGTGTCTTTAGCGGAAGGAGTAAAATGATGGCATAGCTCTTGCCAGATTAGGATCTTAACCNCAAATGAGTGCGCTCGTATTTCTTTCCTGTTCACCGATTTGTTGTGAGGTGATGTACAAGTTCTTGTTATAGATCAGCACGGGCTACAGATATGTCCGGGACGGGTACCCAGAAGGTGTCTTTAGCGGAAGGAGTAAAATGATGGCATAGCTCTTGCCAGATTAGGATCTTAACCGTGCCACTTGCTTGCTGGGTAAACTTGGCATCTTCTCTGGCCTGTAAGAGCCTCAACTTTCTCATCCGTAAATTTGCTAGAGAGAGTAGCATCTAAGGCTTTGCAGGTTAGATATAAGGATTATCTGGGGGCAAAGCATACAGAACACCTGTTGTGTGGGGGGTAAAAACAGGGAGAAGTACCTCCTCCCACAGAGACTCTATTTCCCGGTTTCTGTCTTAAAGCAGGTTAAATATTAGATGTTTCTCCTTGCAGTAAGGATGGAGGAGTAAGAGGCCTTGCCTCAGTTGACCAGGGAGTCAGACATACAATCTTTTTCGACTGACCTTGTGTCCGGCTTTTTTTTTTTTTTTTTAATTTTCAGAGTTTTATTGCGGTGTAATTTACATACCATAAAATTCATCTATTTAAATGTACAACTCAATGTTTTTTAGTAAATTTGTGGAACTGGGTACTTACTACCACAATCCCAATGTTGAGTAGACTCTGAGATATAAGATAAAGGGAGTCTTTGCCCACAAAAATGTGAGCCGTCACATTGTTTAGTTAGAGGAGCTTAAATGGTCATGAGTTAGGCCTGAGAACTGTCACCCAGAATATATGACCAGTTGTACATGATAAATATGGGTACTGCTAGTTAAAAAGGGAGATAGGTAAGCCTGAGTGTCTCTGTAAAGAAATTATTCTGATATAACTTCTGACTTAAAGAAAAGAAGGAAGAGTAGTGCAAAGGATCCCGAGGTATAGGTTATTGTGATTCCCCAAATATTAATATTTTACTATATTTCATTCTTTCTTTTCATGTGCTCTCTCTAATATATCTATTTATATATCTGTGTCTGAATCCAAATCTCTATCTATATGTCATAGACATACAGCCTATGTATATCTCCTATGTATGTATTACTTGTCTAGACAAATGTATAGCTAGACATGTATATATATCATTAATCAAATATATATATAAAATATTTTCCAGAACTGTTGAATAGTAAAAGTTGCAGACTTTACCCCTTCCTCTATCCCTAAATACTTCTGTATTTGCAAAAAACACATTCTCTTAGTCTCTTATAATTATCATAATTAGAGAAGTAAACTTGGGGGCGCCTGGGTGGCTCAGCGGGTTAAAGCCTCTGCCTTCGGGTCAGGTCATGGTCTCAGGGTCCTGAGATTGAGCCCCACATCAGGCTCTCTGCTCAGCAGGGAGCCTGCTTCCTCCTCTCTCTTTGCCTGCCTCTCTGCCTACTTGTGATCTCTCTCTCTCTGTCAAATAAATAAATAACATCTTAAAAAAAAAAGAAAAGTAGACATGGTATACTATTACTAATATACAGATTCTCTCAAATCTCCCCAGTAATGTCCTTTTTAGTCAAAGAAAATCTAAGATCAAGTGTTCTTTATAATGAACTAAAACCTAAAGTCAAATGTAAGGTTATTGTCTTGATAGGCTCAGTACCTGAAAAATGGATCAAAGGGCATACCATCTCTTGATTATAGTTACCAACTCACATAGAAGCCATTTAAAAATCTTTCCTGGTCAAGTTGGATTAAAACCTACAACTCTTTCTGTTGGGCCAGGCAAGGAGAATTTCTTCTTGGTATTCTTAGAAGCTGGCACTTTGCCTGGCCCATGGTCAATGTTGGTAGATGTTTGCTCATCAAACCTGGAAAGAAATCAGATTTAAAAGTAATTTCTACATCCTCAAAGAATAAAGGTATTTTAAGCCTCATTCATCTGAGGATTGTATTTTCTAATTGGAAATTAGGAACTGATGTATAAAAATGTCTTTCTTTTTTTTTTTTTAAGAATTTTTTTTTAATTTTATTTATTTATTTCACAGAGGGAGAGAGATCACAAGGAGGCAGAGAGGCAGGCAGAGAGAGAGAGGGGGAAGCAGGCTCCCCGCCGAGCAGGGAGCCCGATGCGGGCCTCGATCCCAGGACCCTGAGATCATGACCTGAGCCGAAAGCAGAGGCTTTAACCCACTGAGCCACCCAGGCGCCCTAAAAATGTCTTTCTGTTACTTGGGTGTCACTGGGTGAATTGCGGTGCCCTTGATAGTAATCATTAGAACAGCCTCTGCGGTGAGAAGGGCTCCCACACTCACGGCAGGAAAAGGAACTTTCTGTATATCAGAACCAGTCCTCTGTTCTAAGCTGCAGATGGCTTTCAGTCTCAACCTGAGGATGCTTTTGAAAGCTGCAGCTACTCACACGAGGATTTGAGTGCAAGGAAGGGATCCCAGAAAGCCACTGGTGGGCGAGTGGAGAGATAAGACAGGGAAGGGTAGACTTCGAATAAAGGGGGATTATCTATCAGGTTGTGACTGTGGGCAACAAGGGCTCCTGTACCGGACAACATGGAGACAGCACAGGACAGAGTTATTCCAACAGAGGGGCAGTGGAACTGGAGAAATATCCTCCACATCCCACTAGTTACTGGTTGAGAGCTGCTCCCAACAAGTATTAACTCGCCAGCATGTCCAGCCCACCCCGTGGCTTCAAAAACCCTCTGGCAAGGGTTTTTGCAGTTGGACTCGGGTCTTGCAGTTGGAATCCGTCACGTAAGCACGCGTGGGCATGGCACCTGCCTGCCGTATAGACGAACACTTTGTGCTTCGCCGACGCTTCCCATTCTTGCAACTTAGAACCACTTATGTTTTGGAACCGGGTTTAAGGTAACGATGGTATCATTTTCAAAATTAGATATTTATTGTTGAAGGAAATGTGATCAATTGAGAGTCAAGCTTTCTTCCTTGTCGCTGTTGCTTTTGAATGAAATGAAAGGTAAAGATCCTTCTAGGGCTAAGCCGTCCCAGCTTCCAGGAAGAAGGGGTATGAAGATAATTTCATTACATCTAACTAGTAGTGGAAAGAGTGAAGCAACTCCAATCGCTTGAGGGAAGGAGTAAATTAAATGCTGATGACATTGACCAGGCAGCAAACTACATTCATTGATTATTTTAATTTTCTCTCTTGTGCACTCAGTTAAACACCCATAACAGTGGATTTCAAGGTAACTAAAAGATTGTTTAGCACATTTTTAAAAGAGTCACGAATAAGCAGAAAAACCGATCTCTGTCAAACCAAAGAAAGAATAGTGTACGCAGGTGCATGGATTGTGAACGGAGGGCGTACCTGGGTAATCCCTCCTGCATATCGCGTGTGTTCATCAGAAGGGGTACATACATGTTCCCACAGAAGGGGAAAAAAGAGAATCAACAAGCAGAACACTTAAGACAAAAGGGAGAAACAGCCCGTCCAGGCGAATTCCAGCCTTGTCTGAAATTTTAAAACAATGACGTGGTAGGAACAAAGGAAAACTTTAGGAGAGGCAGGTAAAGTGAAAGGGAGAGGGTTTATTTCTGAAGTTCTGGCCTCTTAAGTGACCACTGGCCTTACCTGAAAAAGGGGCACAGCGGCTTGGAAATTTAGACTGCATGAACTGAATGGTTGAAAGGTATTTTCAAAATGACTGGCTGGCCGTTGAGTTTTCACGGGGATTATACTAAGTCAGAAATAATAAGCAAAGTTAAAAAATTATTCACAAAATAACGTAGGTTGTGGTGAAGGGTCTTTCCGAGAGAAAATAAATCTAACCACATGCCACTTAAATATACACTTCTGTTCTCACTGTCTAATAATATGTAGGGGTTAATCTCTGGGAGAACTAAGACCGTAGTGTAAAAAAGTAGTTACTGGAACACAGTTTATGCTTCTCAAAGCACAGTGAAGAGGAATTGGTTGGACCTTCAATCTGGTCCCTGATCTTTAAGAAGGAGGGGAAAATACCTAAATGAACCTGTGGCTCTAAAGGATTCGGATTAGAAAAATGAGAATGCCAAGAGTTTCAGTGAAAAATGGTAATGTACTTGTACCAGCATTAAGCGCTTTCATCCCTCTATGAAAAGTGCAAACAAATTCCAAGAGGTCATCCTGCTTCCCTACGGGCATCCATTTCTTAAGTCCTCTGAACGTTCTGGCAAGGTGGAGACAGCACATTTTAAAATACGGGGCTTTCTCCATCCCTACAAGAGAGATAAGCCTTGATTGACTTTCCCTGAAGTTCACCAGACTCAGGACTGCTAAATCTCAAAATTCCTTGTTGCCTTTGACTCCAACAAGTGCCCCAGGCGAGAGAAAGTGCCGGAAAGGAGGCGTCTGAGCGCTAGCGTGGGTGGCTGAACTTGGAATCTGACAGGGGCGGGGGGCTGGAAGATGTGCAGTTTCCCTCCCTTCCCAGAGCTCACAGGAACGTGGCGAACGAACATGCAGTCCGCGCTATTCTAAGTATGCCAGGGTTGTCCCAGAACCCAGATCCCTGGGGCTCCTGGGTGACTCAGTCCATCAAGCGTCGGGTCTTGAGTTCCACTCAGGTCATGATCTCAGAGTCGTGAGATTGAGCCCTGAGTTGGGCTTGTGCTGGGTGCGGAGACTACTTAAGATTCTCTCTCTCCCTCCCTACAGCTTTTTCTCTCTCTGTCTTAAAAAAAAGAGAGAGAGAGAGCGAGAGAGAAAGAAAAAAAGAACCAAGAGAGAGAGAGAGAAAGAAAAAAAGAACCAGCATCACCACTTAGAGGACTGTGTGTCAGACTTGGATTTGCATGATTTCCCTTTGCCAGTGAGTCTCCTATTTTTAAATTATTATTTTTTTCATATACTATTAGAACAAACACAGTATACTAGGCTGGGTTGTCATGTAAGATCCTTAGACATGCGTGCACACATGTACACACCCCTGCCGTCCAACAGCATCATAATTCCATTTGAAAGTCTTTTTACCACTGCAAAAAGTGGGAAAAATATCTCGTTTTAAAAAGCTGTTCTGAAAAAACAAAATTCTGACAAGGGTACAGGGAAAAAAAGCCATTCTGCAAATGGATCGCATTAATTCAAGATGTAAATAATAGGGAGACTGTATGCATGGAAAGAGAGGAATGTGAGAATACCCTAAACCCTTCAATCTTTCTTTAACCTAAAAATGGCCTAAAGAAATAAAGCCGATTAATTTAAATATTTTTATTATTTATTATTTATTTTATTTAATTTTTAAATATTATTTATTTATTTTAAAATATTTTATTTATTTATGTGACACAGAGAGAGAAAGAGAGAGAGCACAAGGAGAGGGTGCGGCAGGCAGAGGGTGAAGCAGGCTTCCCGCTGAGCCGGATGGGGGACTCGATCCCAGGACCCCGGGATCATGACCTGAGCTGAAGGCAGATGCTTAACTGACTAAGCCACCCAGGTGTCCCTATTTTTATTTTTTAATTATTATTATTTTTTTAAAGAGAGAGAGAGTGGGACTGATTGGGGTTGAGAGGGGCAGAAGGAGATGGAGAGAGAGACTCTTACACAGGCTCCATGTCCAACATAGAGTAGGACGTGCGCTGGATCTCATGACCCTGCCGTCATGACCCGAGCTGAAACCAAGAGTTGGATAGAGCCACCCATGCGCCCCAAGCCTATTAATTTAAAACAGTACTGTAAGATGGTACAGCTGCTATGTAAAAACAGTTTGACAGATGCCCAGAATGTTGAGGAGAGAATTACCATATGACCTAATAATTCTGCTCCCAGGTATAAGTGCAAAAAAGGAAAAAAAAAAAAAATTGGAGGCACCTGGGTGACTGGGTGAGGAGACTGCTGGGGTTCTCTCTCTCCCTCTGCTCTTCCCCCCCAACCCTGGTTGCACTCTTTCTCTCTAAAGCAAAAACAAACAGAAAAAGTTAAAAAAATTTTTAAACAGGTATTTAGAGAAATACTTGCATGCAAACATTCTTAACGGCATCGTTTGCAATAATCCAAAGGTGGAAGACACCCAAATGTTTATTGACAGATGAATAGATTAAGACAATACGTGTTATCCATACCACAGAATATCACACAAACATAAAAAATCCTGGAGTTCTGATAGAGGTTGAACCGTGAAAACACTATGTTAACTGCAAGAAGCCAGACATAATGGGTCACGTATTGTAGGATTCTGTTTATGTGAAATACCCACGATAGGCAAATCCACAGAGACAGAAAACAGAAGTGGTTGCCGGGGGCTGGGAGGGAGCACTGGTAACTAGCTAATGGGTGTGGGTTTGGCTTTGAGGGTGATGGAAATTTTTGGAGGCGACAGAGAGGAAGGCTGTACAGATTTGTGGATGCACTGCATGCCCCTACCCTGTACAGGTTACAGTGATTGACTTTATGTCATGTACATTTTACCTTAAAACTAAAAGCAGAGAGGCATCTTACAGAACAGCTGACCAGGGTCCTCAATATTGTCAAGGTCATTGGAAACAAGGGAAGTCCGAGAAATGGTCACAGTCCAGGTGATCTGAAGGACACATGAGGACGAACTGTAATGTGGTATCCAAATGGGGCCTTGAAACACGGAGAGGACATTAGGTAGAAAATAAGATGATTTGAATCAAGTACAGACTTTAGCCCATAATAACAGAGCAATATTGGTTCATTAGGTATAACAAATGTAACATTCAAACGTGCGGTGTTAATAAGAGAGAAGATTCAATGCAGGGTACATGGGAATACTCTGAAATACTTTTTTCGATTTTTCTACAAACCAACTATTCTAAAATATTAAAAGTTTAGGAAGAAGCGGCTCTCTGAGTCTTTTGCAACCTGCCTCTCTCCCTTTTTCTTGCCTATTTTGTAAACGTGTGGCCTGGAGGAGGAGCAGTCAGGGATGAACCTCCGGCTGCCGAGGGGGCGCAGAGGGATCTGCCTGCTCAGCCCTGAACCGCCCAGCTCTGCAGTCTTCGCTAACCTCAGAATAATGACATAGAATAACGATTAAAAAGGGGCCATTCTTTTAATTTAACTAAAAATTCACTTTTATTTTATGGATTCATTTCCTAGGTTTTCCCTAACATGGTAACACAAGCCAGGTGGCTTAAGTCAACCGAACTGGATTGTCTCACAGTTCTGGAGGCCAGAATCTGAAATCAAGGGGGCAGGGCCGCACCCCCTCAAATACTCTGGCTAGAATCATTCCTTGCCTCTTCCTAGGTTCCAGTGGTGCTAGAACACTTGGTTCACAGCTGCCTGGCTCCAGTCTCTTCCTCCATCCTTACATGGGCTGTCACATGGTGCGCTCTTTGTGACTTTGTCTTCACGTGGTTTTTTCCTCTTCTTGTGACGCCATCATATTGGATGAGGGCCCGCCCTAAAGACTTCATCTTAACTTGATTATCTCTTCAAAGTCCTCATTTCCAAATAAGGTCACATTCATAGATATCTGTGGTTAGGCCTTCAACATAATCTTTTGAGGGACACAATTCAACCTTATCAAACTGTATTTTTCTTGTCCTGTGGTGGGCCCATGACAACATTTTCAGAGATCATCATAGACTATTGATTGGCATGTGGGATGGATGACATGTATGATCTTTTTTCTATCTTCACAACATATGAGGTAGGACCCTCTTCATGCTCCCTGACCTTTTCTTCCATTTTGCTGGTGACAAAATGGAGGTATCAGAAATTTTAGTCAGTTTTCTTCAGGTTGCACGGTTGAGAAATGATGGATCCAGAATTCAAACCTAAACTCTGTGAGAAGTTTTTGCTCTTTCCGCTAATAACACTGTGCTTCATCCAATTGTTCCTGGCTAGCCGAGATCCTAATGAATCAAGTCAGGAAATCGTAATGTGTGGCTGACGGGAAGCGATTTTGGGCAATAGTCTTATGTTCCTCCGTATTGGTTTAGTCGTTCCCTTGTTCGTTTTTCCTGCTGCTGTCCTTGTTGGACTCACACCTCACACCCTGGTTTGCAAGCCTCTCTCCTCCTCCACCGTTCTGGCTTTCGAGTTTGATTTACTGATATCTACTTGTCTAAATGATAAAATTGAGAAAGCTTTTACCAAGTAAGTTTATCATAGAAATGTAACTATTATGTGTATTGTGCAAAATGGTTCTTTTTTTTTTAATCCAGGCAAATACATTGGAGTCATTAATTTGAATACTAAGTACAAGGTTCTGTTTAAAAAATCCACAAGATGAATAACAAATCATAATCCTGGCAAGGCAAAGGCATTCTTCAAAGCCATCGTTTTTATAATCCATTGAAGATACTACGATAGTAGCTCGTTGATGGCTGATTTAGAGTCTAGCACATGTGCCATTACCTTTCTGGGGGATATATTTCATGCATCCTCGCATTACAAGCAGTTCCTGACTCCAAAATGGATTGGGTTACGTGGGCGTGAGGAGAGCTTTCTCAGGGGAGCTGCTGCCCCTTCACCCTTTCACACACGTGCCCCTCCCCCCCACCGCCCCGAGGACCTGGGGCACGATGACAGCCACCCCGGTCAGCCTGCAGAAGCCTGAGAGAATATATCCTTGCTGATCAAAGTCACTGAGCTTTGAGGTTGCACAGCGTGTTTATACCAGAGTTAAACGACAGAGGTGGGGGGACTCCTGCACCACACCGGTGGTCCCCAAAGCATCTCTGTAATTACTCTGGCATGGGGTGGGACGTGGGGAGACAGATTTGATGAGTGCCTCGCTCATTTCCGCTCAGCAGTCAGTTATTCTAGTACATGCCCCAGAGTTCTGCAAGCTTGTCAACTCCTCTCCGGAGAGCCCTCTCATGTAAGAGGCCAGCTGGAAACGGAGGGGGCACTGATGCCCCCCAAACAGCCTCTCAGCCCATGATGGATGTGAGCTGGCAGATAAGCACTCCAGCTTCCTTGCTGCTGCTTCCCTGTCTCGTCGTTCCCAGCAGGCCTGAGCCCCAGGTGTCCTCAGCGTCAGCATGCTGAGGATCCGCGGTTCCAGGGGCCTTCCCTCCCCGTCTTACTTCCTTGCCGGCTACCGGTTCATCCTGGCAGCGCACCCACAAGGAGTTACCTGCACTCCTACCTTTGCCAAGGGGCTTGCTTTTGGGAGAGCCCAACCCAAGAGAGCCACCCCGTTGGGTAGGGGTTGTATATTTCCATTGCAAGTGACAGAAACCCCAACTTAAACTGGCTCAAGCAGAAAGAGAATTTATTGGCTCATGGAATTGAACAGTCCAGGCTAATAGCTGTAGCTTCAGGCACCACTGAATCTATTTCTTTAAATGTTTCCAGCACTTGAGTTCTCTCTTTCCATCTTTTTGCTCTGCTCTCCTCTGCGCTGACTTCTTTTTCAGGCAGGTGGGCTTTCCAGGAGTTTACAGTCACAGGGAAAAAAGCCCAGAGAACAAGGGAGCATCTCTTGTTAGATAACGCCCACAAAATCCTGACATGAGATCTGATTGGCTGGCTTTAGCTGGGTCATGTGCCCGTCTTGAACTCTGGCTCCCGTCCTAAAATGTGATCTGATTGGCTCTGGATGGGTCATGTGCCCATCTTGAACTCAGGCTCAAATCCTAAAATGCGATCTGATTGGCTCTGGCTGGGTCATGTGCCCGTCTTTGAACCAATCACTGTGCAAAGGCAGCTACGTTTGGCTACGCTTAGCACCCCCGCCCCCAAATGCCCCAGGGGAGTTACCCCCAGAGTCGTGGGGAGAGAGGGTGGATTGTGGTTTTCCTCGAAGGACAGCTAATGTTTTTATACCAAAAAAAGGGAGGGTGGGGATCAATAATATACAGGCTCACACACACACCTTCTGACTCGTAATGCCTTCCGCTAAGAACAAGTGCTATCTTCCAAGGAAAAATAATCTTCTAGTTCCAGTTAATTTCAAGAAAAATATGTCATGAATATCTCACAGTTATTGGGGGTGCTGAGATACAGAAAGGGAGTGAAGTTCCTAAGAACCATGAAATAAGTGTTTTACAATGCATTAATCATCCTGTGTTCAGTTTTTGGTTGTTTCCTAATAGGATTGTGGGAGAGGACGGGGAAGCCCACGATCAGGATTCAAAGGATAGAAAATATAGTGTTTACATGTGGAGGGATGAGGGGAGCTGGGAGGGGCTGGGTAGAGCCCCTTTCAGCCCGTGAGTTTGGTTGTACTGATTGGGTTTAACATAAGGGAAAACTTTAGAATCTAATGTAGTCATATTTCATTTCTGTCCATAAATCAATACTGTGTCACTGAACGTGGCTTTATTTGCACATGGAACAACCCCCAAAATATAATAGCTTCACATAGGGGTCAGCACACTGTTCCTATAAAGGGACACAGACCAAATATTTCAGGCTTCGTGGGCCAAGAGGCAAGATAGAGGACATAATGTGGGAACTTACGTAGCAAGAGAGAAAACAAATTTCCACGATGCTTTTATTGATGAAATTGAAAATACAGTAATAATACGTGAGTTCAAGGATTTGTAAAACAGGTCTATTAATGAGAAAAATAGAATTCTCACTTTGTGGGGGGATAATGCTTTCTTCAGTTGGGATTCAGAGTTAGTGTTCGCAAGGCGATTGCAAATGTTCATTTCTAAAAACCATTCTTAGCTCGCAGCCCATGCACATACTTTCCCCAGGCTGGATATGACCCACAGAGTGTAGTTTGCTGACCCCTGGCTTAAACAAAAAGAGGATTTATTGATTCACATAGTTCAAAAAAATTTAGAGGTAGTGCAGGCTTCAAGCTGAGCTAATTCAGTTTCTTTTCTTTGAGAGTATCTTCCTTCTGCCCTCCTACCTAGGTCGGCTTTCTCCTGAACTTGGATTCCTTCAAGGTTGCCCTTGGAAACTGGAACTGCCAGTTTCCTTATTCATATCCAGTGAGGGAGACAGAATCACTTCTCAGGGCCACTGAGCAAATGCCCTGAGCTTCACGCTTCTAAGAGCAGACCTGAACCAATCATGTGACCAGGGACTGGCACTAATGAGAGAACAGCCCTGGGTCCAAATCTCACAGGTTCTGTGCAGTGAGAGCGATGTGGGGGGGGGAAGCAACAGCAACAGCACCCCCCCACACCCCCGCAAATAAACTCTGAAGAGTTAGAAGACAGGGAGCAGATGGACAATTTGTACGAAGCCAACGTTTTCGTACCTTATGCCTAGGTTTCTGGATCTTTGAGAGGTCTTGCTACTCTGGGCTGTCTGTATTATTCTGCATTTTTTCAGAACACCCAGTGGAAATTATTAAAAAGTAGTTATGACAGTGTTTTTTGGAGGCTCTGTCCTCAGCACCTGAAGTCTGGCCACTTGTATTGACTTCTTATTAACAAAACTTAACATTCACGTGAGTAATTCTGCCAGCTCCGCATCCTCTAGCTCTTAACTAATATTTTGCATTACTTTCTTCTCCTTCGAAAGAGAACCCTGAGAAGATGGATTCAGTAGCCTTGACAGAATGACTGAGTCATGGATCATTTTAAGTTTTGGGGGGTGTAAGCATTAGTTCATCCACACCTATCCAAGTACTTTTGATGACATAGAAGAGTTTTGTGGTCTATGGATTTCCTTTGGCAGTTATTAGATTCATAGACCACAAATCCATGTGTGGATTAAAATTTGTCTTAGGAAATAGATACTATGTTTGCACATTATATATGACTGTTTTTAAAATGTAGGTAAAGGCCTTTGTGAGTCATAAAATACAAATTCATGTAATGAAAGTATCCCTAGTTTTAGAGTAGCTTTGTGTTATTAAATATTTTCTCACTCAGTAGATATTTAAAAGCTAAATGTCTGTTGTGTTGAGGTCTGTTGATATTTTTATATCAAAAAGGAATTCTCAGGGTACCTAGGTGGCTCAGTTAAGTGTCTGACCCTTGATTTCTGCTCAGGGCATGATATCAGGGCCCTGGGATTGAGCCTCATGATGGACTCTGCACTCCACGGGGAGTCTGCTTGAGGATTCTCTCCCGCCCTGTCCCTCTGCCCCACCCCCCACTCCTGCAGGCTCTCTCTCAAATACATAAATAAATAAATACATCTTTTTTTTTTTAAAGGAGTTCTCATATGATAAAAACCCTGAGACCACTCTGCTAAGTATGGACTATGGAGTCCTATGGTACAGGACTATAGAAATTATGAGATGAATATGTCTGAACCTCAGTTCTTAGGAAACTCATAACATACTAGAGATAAAGCAGTATATGGGACTGGATCCTTTTGGTTGCAAGTGACAGAAATTTAATTCAAACTGACTTGGAGGAAAACAAGGAATGCAGTAGATTATTTGACCAAAAAAATTCAGAAATACATATTTACTTAGCTCATTCATCTGTGCCTAGATCCAGAGTTGAAGCGGTATCATCAAGATTTAGTCTGTCCCCATTTCCTGGTTTTACTTTCCTCTGTGTTAGATTCACTCTCGTGTGTGTCCCGACGGTACAGACAAATACTGTCCAGGATTACATTATGGAAGCACCAAACTCCTACTCCATTCTACTAGGAAGAGACATTCACCTTCCCATACTTCCTTTGAATTAACTCTCAGTGGTTCAGTTTTTCACGTGAACCAATCAGCATTGGCAGCAGGGATGGAAGTTACTGTCAGGACACATTGGGGACGTGTGTCTCTATGCATTTGGAAAGAGGTTAGCGCCAATCAAAGCATACAGATTGATGATGGGGTCTGTGGATCTTTGAGGGAAAGGAAATGCTGTTATAATGAAAGGGGAAAGTAAATGCTGGAAAGGCAAAAAGACCCAACACTCATGGGAAACAATAAAATCCACACCCCAAGGGAAAAGAATAATGAATGACCCAAGAGAGACTCATTGGTTCATTCCATGAGTTCTTTAATAGATGTTTACTGAGATTTTTTATTTTAGCACAGATTGTTGATTGCCAATATCTATTTCCTACCTTCTGTTTCTTCTTCCTAACAGAGTCATTGACTTTGTCCAATGATCCACCCCCTTTAAATGGCATTGTGTTTGAAAGGAGGCTGCTCCATCTCCAAACCCGGGAGGGGGGGGTCTTGATCGTCTGAGCCATTCGCATCACCTCTATTCCTTTTGCTGTGCATTCATTAAGGCATAAACATAAGCAACTTTTGGGGCAATGAAATATGAAATGAAGTCTCTAAGAAGCTTCCAGAAAGGCTATTCTTGCTCTTGAAAAAAAAATATAATTAGGAGACATTTTAAAACCTTAAGGAAACTGGGGTGCTTGGGTGGCTCAGTCAGTTGAGTGTCTGACTCTTGGTTTCAGCTCAGGTCATGACCTCATGGTTGTGGGATCGAGCCCCGTGTTGGGCTCAGAGCTTTGAAAATTCTCTCCCCCTTCCTCTTCCTCCTGCTCACACTCTCTTTCTCTCTCTCTCAAATAAATAAATAATCTTAAAAAAGAAAAAAAAAACTTAAGGAAGCTAAGCTATGGACCTAGTTTATGTGAAAGACATGTTGAAATAGTATGAGGTTCTTGAATGACGTTGTGGAGAAAATGAATGACTCCAAAAGGAGGCCGCCTCTAGATTTCCAGTTGTATGGGAAAATTACTTTCCATAGTCAAAATTATAGTGGGTTTTCATGTTATTTACATTGCCTGCAACTCCTACATGCTCTGGACTCTGGGCCAGGCCTTCAGGATATAAAGGAATAGGATATGTGCCTCTGCTCAGGTGCTGCTCACCCTCTACCGGAATAGAAGCTGTTATTTTTCTAGCTTTTTCCAACTCCTTCCTTCCTGTAATCAGCATGGCAGCAGGGATGGAAGTTACCGACAGGACATATTTGGGACATGTCAAAGCACCTGTCGGCGATGGATCTAGAAAAGCATGAGGGCCAGCTCCACAGGTTGCTTTCAGACCGGCTCCTCCCTAGTCAAATGCGGTGGCCTGGTCAAGGGAATAGGGAGCCTTTGGAGAAAATCCTTTTTATTTTCTGGAAACACAATTCACAGTGCATGGCCCTCCACTGTTGGGTCAGGGTTTCCATCTTCAAAGACAATGGAAAACACTCCTCTATTCCTACTTTTAAAACCCCAATTACAGGCCTGATGAGGATCTGCGGAACCCCACCAGCACTAAGAAAAATAAAGCACTTAGCTCATGCAATCTTGTCTCTTTATTTTCAGTATCACTTACAATATAAGCTTTTTACAAAATCAAATACTTTCTCACCAATGATATGATTTTCCCTGAAAAGGCTTTGAAGTATCCTGCCGTTATCACTTCTGTACACAAACATTAGCAGAAGCCCTGCTAGGCAGGAGGACAAAAATAATTGTTCAGCCTTCATTTTAATTTAACCTTTTGCAAATTCCTACTTTAAAAAAGTTCCCCTTGACTTACTGGCATCATATTGAGATAATTTATGGGGCAGTCCATTCTTGTTAAGACAGCGAATCTCCATGAATCTTTTCCCCCATGAAAGACTGTCCAGGACCCTTCACCCCTTTTAATTTAGGCATCTTGCTCTCTTTCTTTACCATTTGCATGGGTCCCTTTGTCACCTTAACACTCTTGTCTAATGGTTTCTGTACAGTTAAGGCATTAGGGAGGTGACCGTTAATATGTCTCTGAAAATTTACAGAGACTATATATCTTGATGTTGCGAAAGGATGTTCCAGAAACTGGCTAGGAATGCAGGTGCTCTGCTCTTCCAGCTGCTATGAGAAACGGAGTTCATTATCTGTCATACTGGTAGTGGGACTAAGCAGAGACGGTTGTCAAGAAGGTGGGTAAAGAGACAGGGTCGCCAGCCTGGTATAAACCAGGAGGAAAACCCTGGATTAAGCTATTTTGGCATCAGGTTTAGTAGAAGAGTGATTGAAAATATTAGCTCTGTATTCAAATCTCCCTGTGTTTAGATTCTTGCTCAAATATACTCACCATTCACTTTTTTACTATAATGCCTCTAATCCTCAGATTCTTCATTGCCAGGTGGAGACATATCTAGAAAACAGCCCTAACTCCTTCCTGTGGCTTACCAGGTTCTGCTTGGTCCCTGCTTGGCTTTCAGCCCATGTCACACTGGTCACTGTAATTTCACCCTGTTGGCTCCTTTCAGGTGCTCCAATGTAACAGCTCCTCCCTACCTCAGGGCCTTTGCTTATGCTCTTTCTTCCTCTTCCATGAAATACTTTCCCCCCACGTGCTCTCAGGGAGAGCTGCTTCTCCTCCTTTGTGGACCAGGTAGAAGTTTACCTTCTCACAGTAGATTCTGATCTTCATGTAGGTTTCCCAAAGGCAGACCTGAGTAGTTCATTTGGGAGGTGACCAGGAATCAGTCCCAGGAAAGGAATAAGGAAAGGGGAGAGTCAGTTACAGGTGATGTTAATGAGAAATTTACCACTGTAGGCAACTCAGTCCCGCTGGGGAGTCTCTGGTAGACTGTATGGGACCTCCTCAGAGTTGTTCCCATAATGAGACAGGAAGCTGGGATAGATAGTTATCCACCAATTCTTGCCCCCCCCCAACCTGAGGGTCACTCCCGGAGGTGTTAATTTTCTGGCACTTCTGGCCTCTGCTGCCACAGGCTGAGTATGATGTCATATCAGAGAAAGCCCTATAACAAAGAGAGGCAGGTGCTAGAGGGAAGAAATTCTTGGTGTGTGGGGGACCTGCCCCCCCCGATAGGCAGCAGGTGGTATTTTGACTGGGCCAAGAGAATATGGAGGCGGGGGGGGTCTGACTAGCCTCTCCACTCCTCAATTTTTCTCTTCCTTTAACGTGACCGCTCCAGTCTGAATGTCTGTGTCCCCTCGAAATTCATATGTTAAAGCTTTCATCCCCAAAGTGATGATCTTCGGAGGTGAGGCCTTGAGGAGGTAATGAGGTTTAGCTGAGATCATGAGGGTAGAGCCTCTATGGCAGGATTAGTGTCTTTAAAAAAGGAGGAAGAAACCGAGCCCTCTCTCTCCCTCATGGGAGGACACAGCAAGGAGGAGGCCATCTGAGTCCAAGAAGAGGGCTCTTACCAGAACCTGCCTCGCTGTCCCCTGTGCTCTTGAACTTCCAGCCTCAGAACTGTGAGAAATAAGTGTCTGTTATTTAAGACTCCCAGTCTGTGGCTGTTTGTGATAACAGCCTCAGCAGATGAAGACACTGTCCATTGCTTTGAATGTACTTCTCATAATTGGTAATTATACTTTCAGTTGTTTGTATATTTATGCAATTATATGTTGCGGAGTCTAGGATCACAGGGACCATGTGTGTTTGTTCTTGAATGTTTCTTTTTTTTTTAAAGATTTTATTTATTTATTTGACACACAGAGAGAGATCAGATCACAAGTAGGCAGAGAGGCAGGCAGAGAGAGAGGAGGAAGCAGGCTCCCCGCTGAGCAGGGACCCGATACGGGCCTCAATCCCAGGACCCTGAGATCATGACCCAAGGCGAAGGCAGAAGCTTTAACCCACTGAGCCAACCAGGCGCCCTGTTCTTTGAATGCTTCTTTAGTGATCAGCAAAACGAGGGATATTCAAAGTATTTAAACCCACTATGGCCCAGGTGTTGATAATTCAAAGGTTTGCCCCCCTTGTGGTTAGAGGAAACTTCTAGCAGTGGAATGCCAATACTATGATATGAGGTGTTTAAAATAGATCAGAGCTTTCTTTTTCTTTTTCTTTTTCTTTTTTACTAATAATTCTTAGATTCTTCATAAAGCCAAATAGTACAGGTTCAAACCATAGTAATGGGGGCAAATTAAATCCTGAGGATCTCAGATATGAGTGTCTTCAGTAATGAACATGAAAGATCTTTTTTTTTAAACAGTAGTCTAAATGAGATGAGTTTTTGCATATTTAAAAATTCATGGATGTGTGTATGTGTGTGGTGTGTGTGTGTGTGTGTTTTGGGTTCCACTAAAAGCCCATTTAAAACCTTCTTGAGTGCTTTTTCATTTGGTTTTTAAGTATTCAGAACAGCAGGATAAAACTTCAACTTTTGGCAAAAGCGTCTACCTTCTCAAGCCAGGATGCACGACTGAAAAATCAGAAGAGGAAAACTTCACTTTGACAAATGTAATACCTACATCGGGAATATGCAGTTGAGTTTGTCCCTAAAAGGTTAACTAGAGATAAGAATTACTTTCTCCAGAGATCACCCAAGTGACATGTTGCTGTCTTGATTTCTTTGCTGTTCGGTGATGTGCATTTCTTGCCACTTATAAATGAAACAAATGAGGTTGGATGGCAAAGATTATGAAAAGAATTAGCAATAATGAGCCTGGTAACAAAAAACATTATTATAGGAAATCGAGTTGACCTTACTTTCATAATTATTCACCTTAATTGTTTTTTTTTGTAGTGTAATTTGAATGAAATTAAATAAAACTAATATTCCCCTTACCACTGACTAGGAATTTCATGTAAAGATTAATAACTTTCAAAACCAAAGATGTGGCTACCATCTTTCTAGAGGCCACTGCTGTTATCCTAGGAAACCACATGTCCTTAACGTGATCATGGGTCGCCTATATCAAGATGAAAATTGATGCCTCAAATACCTTGAGTCAGGTGGCTCTGTGGCAGAGAAATGGGGCATGTACTTCTAAACTTCAAAGGATTCACCACTCTCCTGATCCTAGTCCTCATGGCCTTTTCCCACTTTGCCCCCAGAACGTTGATCTGGGCGGATCAGCCATGGTCAACACTTCCACGTAATGGGAGCCAGAGTTTGTCAGTTAATTGGGTGGGCATAATTTGAATTTCAAAGTTTAAAATCTTCTTAGGACCCTCCTGTAGGTCATCCCACATGTAAGATGGGGATTTGAGGAGTGCCTGAGTGCTTAAAGTGAACCTCAGTCAGTTAAGCATCTGCCTTCAGCTTGGGTCATGATTCTGGAGTTCCAGGATCGAACCCCTCATTGGGCTCCCTGCTCAGTGGGGAGTCTGCTTTGCCCTCTGCCCCTCATCCTGCTCGTGCTCTCTCTCTCGCTTTCACAAGTAAATTAAAAATATTTTTAAAAAATTGGAACTTATGGGGCGCCTGGGTGGCTCAGTCGGTCAAATGTCTGCCTTCAACTCAGGTCATGAATTCAGGTTCCTGGAATCAAGTCCTGTGTTGGGCTCTCTGCTTTTCCTTCTCCCTCTCCCTCTGTTCTCTCTTTTTTTTTTTTTTAAATTTTATTTTTATTATTTGCCCAAGGGGTACAGGTCTGTGAGTCATCAGGCTTACATCTTTCACAGCATTCACCAAAGCACAAACCCTCCCCAATGTCCATAACCCATCCACCCTATCCCTACCCTCCCACCCCCCAGTAACCCTCAGTTTGTTTTATGAGATTAGAAGTCTCTTATGGTTTGTCTCCTTCCCCATCCCATCTTGTTTCATTATTTTTCCCTCCCTGTCTCCTTCCCCATCCCATCTTGTTTCATTCCTCTGTTCTCTCTTAAAAAAAATTAAATTAGGATTTGAAAGTGGGTAAATATAGCACTTTCTACTTTTTCATAATTTTGGACAAGAGCCATATTTAGAAGATTTAGGCGTTTTCCATGTACAGGCCCTGAGTTGTCATTCATGTGTACCGTGTGTCTTAGTATTTTCTATAACTTCTTGATGTAGTTATCCTGTTTTGCAGATAAGGAAACTGAGATTTAACAGGTTAGATAAGATGCTAAGGTCCAAGCAGGGCCGAGCCAGGATTTGAGCCCTTTCATCTGATCCCCGAGCTCTTAGCTGGTAAGGTAGAATCAACCTGGCACAAATATCAGTCTTGGAATTTGGTGGCTTGTGGTCTGTCTCCGCTCCCTCGCTTAACCTCTTTGCACATAACTAACTTCTCTCAGTTCAAGTTCACACTTACAAAATTGGAATAACACCTAATTTACTGAGTTGCAGCGAATATTAAAGGGAGAACATGGTGAATTACCTTGTACGTTGATGAACTGCAAGGGTACTCAGTAAATGATCACATTTCCTGTGACTTA
Organism: Ailurus styani; assembly: GCA_002007465.1. Taxonomy (NCBI): domain Eukaryota; kingdom Metazoa; phylum Chordata; class Mammalia; order Carnivora; family Ailuridae; genus Ailurus; species Ailurus styani. The sequence goes on from LNAC01000171.1 coordinate 1,452,714, forward strand.
TAAGCATTTCCCCCCTAACGTCTGGAAAGCGTTTAACACAATGCCTGGCCCATTGGGACCAATTGGTAACATTATTAGCTAACATTTACTGAGCTCCTGCCATATGCTGGACTCCACACCCCATAGTTTGCAGATGGCATGCCTCTAAACCTCACAACTATTGCATGCTACCCATACTAGTTTTGTGCCTGTTTTAGAGAGAGTAGCTGGGTGATTTCTACATGGTAAGCAGTGGAGCTGGGATTGAGGCTCATTGTAAATTCTGAGTTGGTCCCACAGGTTATAGCATACTGCGGTTCATTATAATGCTGTTTTTAAACTCGGTGAGTCTATGATTGCCTTGTAATATCTCCTTTCCATCACAGCTGAAGTGATATCTGTCCTCTGAACTCCAGTGGCCTTTACTGTCTATCTAAACCAGCAGACAATAGATCATGCCCTTGAATTTACTGTGGCCTTTTATGCTTTCCAAAGTGTGTAAATCACTATTGCCTTTGTTCATTCATTGAGTCAGTCACTCAGTCACTCAGCAAACATTATTGTGGGTCTATCATATTCCAGACACTGTGGAGGTGCTGAGGGTATGGTGGAGAACAGAGGGGGCATGGTGTCTATTGAGGGGAGAGACAGATTTCATGGGGACCAAACCCTTCCCATTTGAAGGGCCCTCTTTTGGAAGAGAACATTAAATTACATATACAAAAATAAATTAAGGACCTCAGAAGAGACCTGGGTCTTGAAACTTAAACTCATGAGCTCAGTGGTGAATGCGCTCCTGGAACTTGCCATTATGGCTTTTAGAATTCTAGATTCTGGTGAAGCCCAGACACAGCAGGGAGACCTTGGGGCCTTGATAGCCACCAACGGACAAAATCAAAACATAAATATGACTGCGGACCTCAAAGAATTGTGAAAATACTTGTTGCAGGTGGCCTCGAAGGGGTTAATCTAACAGTTGAGTTTCCTCAAGGTGCCATACGTAGAGTTCCTAAGGGTCCTCTTCCCCAAGATGGCCCCATTATATTAATGTGAATATAAGCCATTTGGAGGTTTGGATCAGAGCAATAATTCTCACTCTGGAAGACACATGACAATATCTGAAGAGTTTTTTGTTGTCACAATTAGAGGTGGTGGATGCTCTTGGCGTGGAGTGGGTAGGGGCAGGGATTCTGCTAACGTCTTGCAATTCACGGGCGAGGCCCCACAGTAAAGAGTTATCTGGCCTCCAGTGTCAAGAGTGCTGCGATTTGGGTGCCTGGGTGGCTCAGTAGGTTAAGCCTCTGCCTTTGTCTTGGGTCATGATCTCGGGGTCCTGGGATCAAGTCCGGCATCGGGCTCTCTGCTCAGCGGGGAGCCTGCTTCCCCCTCTCTCTCTGCCTGCCTCTCTGCCTACTTGTGATCTCTCTCTCTCTCTCTGTCAAATAAATAAATAAAGTCTTTAGAAAAAAAAAAGTGCTGAGATTTTTTTTAGAGGACGTGGAGAAACTAGTCTTATACGTAAGTAACTAATTAGCCAATTAGCTAAATAACTAATCAGTTAACTAACCAACCAGTTAATCTTCTGTACCTGTTTTGACTGAATTGCTGCAGACTTTTTTCCTCCAGTGAATAATTGGTCAATTTGTGGGTGGAAAAGCCTGTTAATTTGGTTATTTTATAGAACCAGTTTCTTTGTTCAATTACAGCCAAAATGGCAGGGTGCATATGTGTGCCTAGGTGTGTGTGCAGGTGTGTGTGGGTGTGTGAGATTACATGGCAAACCAATAGCTTTTTCCTTGACCCGAAGTTTCCAGTGTGGTTCTATATCAGGCGCAGCATTGGACTCTCTGCACAGATTACCCATTTTAAACCTCACTACAACACTATGGATGGGATTAGCCCCATTTCAGAGATAGGAATCCTGAGCCCCAGCAGGTAAGAGGAACAGGTGTCAATCTAGACTCTTTAGCCCCAAAGACCTGACTGTCAGCTGGGGTCTCTGAAAGGTCATCGCTCCATACCCTTCTCAATGAGTTTTGCTCTTCCATGAGACATTTGCATTATTATTTTACTGATTAAAAAAAATAGGTAAGTTTAACCTCACCCCTAGCAGTGAGATACTGGAATTATGGGTTCAATGCATTAGCATATGTTATTTTTCTAGTAAATTTTGAGGAAATACCACTTTAAAACCACAATGTTAAATTACTTCTTGCCAATATCAAAATGAATTTTTAATGATTAAGCACTATATAAGTGGAAATTATTGCAATAATGGATTAATTAATCCATGTGAGGGCCATGGAGCATCCTGCAGAAGAGGTTTGAATGGCCAAATTAAGGTAAGCAAAATAAAGAGTGTTGATAAAGGAAAAGATTAAAGGAACACTCTTTTAAGGGGCTGCTGTGATTGCATGCAATCAAAGGAGAGCTGGTAGGTTAGCTCATTTCTGCCGAGCAGTTACATAGTGTTCAAGTTGATAAAGGACTGCAGTAACTTTCAAACAGAGAAATGGGAATTAGTGACATTCCCTCTCCAATTACTAATTTTACAGAAACGCAAACAACTCAGCAAAGGGACATATTGTCTGTTCCGAGACTTTCCGTGAACAAATACATTTGGTAGGGACACGACACTTGGAGTGAAACAGGTGCTGATTTTTGATGTACCCTGGAGTTCTTTTATTTTGTTGTCCATAGGTTTTGTAATTGATTGGGGGGAAAGATACAATAGGGTAAGAACAATACCAGGGTTATCTCAAGAGTTCCAGAGGAATGATTTGTGTCAAAGCAGGTGAAGGTTTTTTTTTTAAATTTATATATAGTGCTGTTCACAAGCTAAATTCTTACTGATTTAGCCTCTCCCCCCACCTCCCTCCAACTGGCTGGCATAAACCCTTGTGGCAAATCTCCTATGAATAAAATTGTCAACATCTCCTAGGAATGATTCAATCTATGGTATTTGTAGATTTCAGATATGAGTGTGGCTGGCATAGTGTAAGGAACATAATTGCCAGAATACTAGGGAAGCAGATGGATTCCTCCACCTGGTTATGATTAACACACTTCCTCGATGTTCCCTGACCAGGATTTGTAAATTCTGACTGTTGTGGTTAGTTGAAATGTTTTCTGTAATTTCTCATATATGTTCAGGTTCTATCACACCAACGTTAAGAAATGCTTTGATGGAATAGATGCAGGATAATCTCTTCTTTTATAATCCTCATGATTCCCCCAATAGCCTTGGGAAATAGAAAGGAACTTTGTCTTAGATTCTTACAATGTCTTTGAGACCTTCCTTATGGCCCTTACTGCATTCTGTGAGATTTATTCTTCATCATCTGTCTTCCCACCAGTACCATGGGCTTGTGCAAAGCAACTTTCCACAGGGCTTTAAACATAGCACGTATCCAGCAAGTATCCATTAAATGAATGAATCGCTCTCTGAACTCTTCTCTAGACCGGCGATTTTCGACAGGGGACAGTGCTGCCCCTCGGGGTGTATCTAGCAATATGTGGAGACATTTTGGGTATCTCTAGTCGGACAGGGGTAGGTACTACTGGTATTGAGTGAGTAGAGGTCAGGGATGCTGCTACAAACATACATCCTACGGGGATATACTCATATCCCTAGGAAATACTCATATCCCTATGGAACCTCTAGCTTATGCCTTTGTATCACCATCCTGGGGAAGGCAGCAAAATGGGCATTAGAAATTCTGCAAGCCATTCCAGAATATTGAGCAATAAGCAGTACAAGGAGCAGTGACTCACTGCCTTCCCCTCCCCCTGTCCCCAGCAAAGAATGATCTAGCCTCAAACGTCATTAGTACCAGGCTAGAAAAGCCTTGTTCCAGAGGTACCTCATACACACCTAGATAGAGCTAAAGCCTATCTAGGTCCCCATCTGTATAGTTAAGTTATTGCTCATTGTACTACTTATTGCTCAATATTCTGGAACGGCTTGCAGAATATTCCTAATGCCCACTTGGCTGCCTTCCCCAGGATGGTGATACAAGGGTATAAGCTAGAGGTTCCATAGGGATATGAGTATTTCCTAGGCACCCATTACTTGATGTTTGTGGGTAGTGGAGGAGATATAAGGTCAAAAATATTTGGAGCCAGAAGCCAGTCCATGTGAAATTTCTCCGGCATCAAATGTATAAATTGAAGCAGAGGATTGATTTCTCATTGATGCATGAAACAACAGAATTTCTTCCCTACCTGAAATACACTTGATAATATATTGTATACAATTTTAAAAGCACTGGAGATTTTTATTGTTTTTAAAAATGATGCTAAGTAAAATTTACCGTAGTTCTCAAATTGTACGGCATAAACCTGTAGCAGTATTATGAAGGCAAATACATCTGTATATGGAGTCACATGTGTTATGTAGCCCAATTATCTGATAACGTGAAACTAATTTCAGTTAACTGTGCTGGAGAAAGGTCTGAATTACATGACTTTTTAATGGAAAATGTTAAGAAATTATTGTTATAAAAAGGCTATCAAATGGTATACAGCCTAAAAATGTGGAAAAGAGATTTATTATAAAGGTACATCAGGCAGTGAATTAATAAGAACCGTTATATGAATTTTCTGGATCTTGTGATGTTTGTGGTATTTTCAGCTTTTTAAAATTCATGGTTTATTGGGGTGCTTGGGTGGCTCAGTCGGTCAAGTGTCTGACTCTTGATTTCAGCTCAGGTCATGATCTTAGGGTCCTGGGATCGAGCCCAGCGTCGGGCTCTCTGCTCAGCAGGGAGTATACTTGTCTCCTGCTCCTTCTGCCCCTCCCTTAACTTGCACTCTCTCTCTCTCTCTCTCTCAAATACATAAATAAATATTTTTTTCCAATTTTTTCATGAATAAATTAAAAAAAAATAAAATTCATGGTTTCTTATTTCATAAATACTCACTTCTGTACCTAATTTTATATTCTTGTATTATTTTTATTAGTTAGGGTCTCCAAGCTGTATAAACTTCAGGCCCTACATAGGCAGGATCCGTCTCTGCTTACAGCTCTATTATTCTCTGAATCCACATGACTCATGCACTGACATCTCTAGCCTAGACCTATCCTGTGAGTTCCTTTGAGTGCTAGACTAATTAAATCACCTTGACATCAGCTTCGAGACAGCATTTCAGAGGCATCTCCAGACCCAGTATGTCCACGATCGGTCTCACACCACAACTCCCGCTCCCTCATTCCTCCAATAGAGTGATCTGTCGGTATTTTCTCTCAAGGAGTGGGAAATTCCTATTCGAAAACCTGAAAGTCAAGTCTTAGTCATAGTCTTGAGACCTTTGTTTCTGCCACCCCTTTTCCAAGTTCATGGTGTCCTGCCAATTTCATGTTTTGAGTCTCTCCCCATTTGTTTTTCTCATCTCTACCACCACCACTTCTCTGGTCCAAGGCACCATTTTGATGTCTTGGACTCTGAGAACCTCCAGGTGCCCATGGGTTTCAACCTGCGCCCCCTTTTAAACCACTCTCTAGAGGGAATCCAGAGTGAGCTTCGTGAAACACAAATCTAATTATGCCAGGTCCCTGTGCAAACCCTTCTATGGTTCCTCAGTGCTCTTAAGGTTATAAAACAAACAACTGAAGAAAGACTTCAAAAATGCCCTAAAAAGATGCTCTTGCTCCCTCTCCCTGTTCTTTCTCCTGGGGTAGGAACTTTGCACATGCTCTACCTCTGTTACTTCCCCCAGGTGCATTCCTGTCCATTCTTAGGTCTCTACACAAGCATCCATCACTTCCCATGGAACCCTTCCTCGACTTTCTGAGTGGTTCAAATCCCCTGTTATAGGCTCTTACTGTGGAGGATCCATTCAGAGCAATCGTCGTGGTTGTAATCTTAAATTGGCATTTGTTACTTTTTAATGAATGTCTCTTCCATGCTAGAAGGTAAGTTCAGGAGGGCAGGGCCTATGCCTGGCCTGCCCATCACTGTACCCTTAGCACTTACGTAATATTTGCCCATTGTTGGTGGTCTATAAATATCTGCTGAATGAGTGAATTAATAAATGGTATATGAGGGATTTAGGCAGTCACAGAAGATAATTTCCAAGGTGGCTATGGCAAAGGAATTTCATTGCATGTGACAATTTTGATGGAGGGGGTAGGTCTCAGAGCATAGCGTTGAGCAGGATCTTGAGGCTGCTCTCAGGCTCAGGTAAATAGGATACCAGACTTGATTAGAAGACTTGCAGTCACATGTGGTGGATCTCAGGGCTTCCGCCTATGCAGATCAATCCTGAAAGGGATTTTTTTCTCATATCTCATATCTCTCATATCAGACAAGGCTATAGTGTGGCTCAGACACTGAGACTGGAGCTTTCTTGTGGGTAGAGCAAGTGATGAGAAAAGGCATGTTAGCTATTATTTTTCCTTTTAGGGCTTACTCCTTTGGGATCATCATTTTATCTTTTATTAACTTCTCTCCATTGCTTCTCTTGCCTGGAATGCCACATGGCTATTATGCATGGATACTCGGGAGAACCTACCATTTATAAGGGAGCTTCCTACCACTGGAAAACCCGGAAGACCTAGAAGACAGTAGAGTTCAAGGGAAACGTCATGCAAATGTGCACCTGGAGTTAGACTGTATAGTCAGCTGAATCATGGCAACAAAAGCGTCAGGTTCAAGTTCCTGGAACCTGTAAACATTACCTTATTTAGAAAAAAGTGTTATTGCAGATGTGATTAATTTAAGGGTCTTGAGATCATTCTGGATTGTCCATTTGTGGGCTATCACAAATATCCTGGGAAGAGAAGGATGGAGGGAATTTCTCTCTCTTTCTCTCTCTCTCTCTCTCTCTCTCTCTCTCTCTCTCACTCACACACACACACACACACACACACACACACAAGAAAGCAGTGTGACAATGAGGTAGAGATTGAGGTTCTGTGGCCTTCATTCCTGGAGTTTCTGGCCACCACAAGAAGCTGTGAGAGGTAAGGGAACAGACGGTCACCTAGGCCTCTGGGGGGTTCATGGGCTTACTGACACCTTGATTTCACACTTTTGACCTCTGCAACTGTGATAGAATACATTTCTGTTGTCCTAAGTCATCAAGTTTCTGGTAATTTGTCACAACTGCCCCAGGAAAGTAATGCAGAAAGAATTATGACTTTTTTTTCATTGAATTCATTTTTCTTTGACTTTCTTGTACTTAGGGTGATAAGAACTTAGTCAGGATTGGCGACTGAGAAGAGGGGCCCTGGGGGTAGTTTGTGGGCTTTTTCCTTCTATGGGGTTTTTGATCTAAAGTCTTGGCTGGTAATGAAGATTATGTTTGCTTAGAGGATTCTGAGATGAGTAGACACTTCTTAGGGATCTAATGCAATTGAGCTTAGGTGGATTCAGGTCTGGGATATCTTTGATTTTTCTCACAGCCATATAACCTCTTATATATAGGGGATCAGCTATTGAACAGCTCAACATTTTAGAATTGTGGGTGACAAATCAGAGATAGTGCTCAGTCCTCAGTAGGTGGGTGATATTTGGACAGAGAACCCAATAAAGTGTGAGTGCAACCCCAGGCAGGAATTCACTTTGGCCACAAAGCCACGAAGGCTCTGAGTCAGAAACCACTTTGGCTTGTTTGAGAAATAGCAAGAAATCACAAGAAGTTGGGACTCAGTGAAGATGCTGTATTATTTGGCACACATAGGTTATTGATTATTGCATTTTCTTTGGAGAAACATCTTCTATCACTACATTATATTTCTCTTTATCCTGTTCTTACTTTTACCTTAAATTCCAAGGTTAAATTACTCTAACCTTGTATGGTGTTAACATTGACTTTCCTGGTTGTTATCTCTTTTCCCTTGTCTTCATTTTCAATTAAAAAGAATTACTTTGTTTAAATTGTGTTTCTTGTAAATAACATATCTAGGATAAATCATGTTCGATGTCTCTAATTTGAGAAGGCAGGAAGATGTGAATTCCATTTAGAAAGATTTCCATCAAACTTTGTAATATGAAAATGTCTTGGTACTAAGGAGACACTTCCATTATCTTAACATAATTTACATATACAAAATAACTCATTTCCTCATGAGTTTAAGTAATTGAGGTATTATTGCACATGTCATTCAATATCTCAAAATTTTAGCATCTTCCTTAATGTACATGAGTTTTTAAAAGTGAAGTCACAGCTCCATCGATCCATAAAGTGTGAAGTTAAATTTTATTGAGTGTAGGCAAAAACTGTTAATTTATGCAACTAATAACAACATCGGTCTTTATTTCTGTGAATAGTCAGGCTGTCAGCATAGCCTCAGTTCTGAGTCGATCCAACAATGTGGATGGAGTTACCGTGATTCATTGAAGGTTTCTCAACTGCACTTATGACCAATGTGATGCTCCTGGGAGGAGACCAGCTGTGGCGCAGGCCACAGCCTGTGACTCTGGGAAGGAAGCATCAAGTTTCAGCCCATGAGGGAATTTAACCCCCGACCTTGGCCTCATTAACACCATGTTCTAGCCAACTGTGCTAATTGGTCACACATGGCAAAAAATTGGGAGACACAGAAAAGATGTCAGAGCGTAAGATTCTTGATTTTAATGTGTTTGTTTTGATCTGATGGGAAAACCTTAAACTCTGGAGTCAGTTGGAGGAGGTTTGAGTCTTAGCTCCCTCTTTTGATGGCCAGGTTACTTTGGCTTAATTTTTGAACAATGTGGATAGTGATGCCACCTTGGAAATTTTTCTCAATGTCAGTGTAAGTAAAACAATTTTCATGGGAATAGCTGGCATAGAGCATTCTTAGTCTCTTTATGCCTTAGTCTGTTGAACACATTGAGTCGAAGTGATTTCAGGACCCTGTCCCTCCCCTTGAGTGCTCAAGAGAATACAGTATCGGAACCAAGAGAAGAGCACTGGGGACTGTCTTCTGGGCATTAAGTCCTTGCTTACTAGCTGTGCAGCCTTGGAACATTTAACCTCTCAAAACATTGGTTTCCTCATCTGTAAGGTGGGGATTATAATGGTTGCTACTTCAGAAGGTTGTTTTGGGGATTAGTTGGGAAAAAACATGTGAAAAATTTAACTGGACATATGGAAAACGCTTGAAAGTTCTCAGTAGATTTACATTACCAACATCGACATTGAAGTGACAATTAAGTTTTTGCTGCCGCTACCCAAAGGAAGGGGAACATGTCTTGTTCATAGACCATGAACCTGATGTATGACCAGGGCTGAATTTTAACTTCTCTGAGCTACTCTTTTTTTTTTTTTTTTCCGAGAGGGTTTGAGTCCCCACAAATTTATTTACCAAGAATGTAAAACAACTTGACAACAGTATGGGGACCGCATATACACAAGATAATAATTTTATTTGTTTCAGAAATGGGTACACCATGTTAGTCTCTTGAAAGGCTGATGCTTGGGGTCTCAGCCCATCCTTGGCCTTGGTCTTTTCCCAAGGATTTCTTAACCCTGGGCTCTCCTCTTTAACTCCATATCAAATGATCCTGTCTTATCACGAATCAGGGGTGTTGACCTCTCATGGAATCCGTAGGGTCCTTTTGCTCATTTCCTCTCCCTGTTTTTCATATCCAGTCTCTGTTGACTCCTTCCAGGTGTTACTCATGGTGTGTATTCTCTAGGTTAAACTATATGTATATATTTTTTTTCCCCGAAAGGGTTTTCAATGCATTCATTCCACTGCCAAAATTTATTTTTCCTCTGTATCTTTCACAGCCCCTAGGCTTCACATTATTTCCCTTTGCCCACGTGCGTGTATGGAGCCTGGGGACTCCCCATCCTCACTCACACAATTACTTCCTCTTCCTTACTCAGAGCCCTTTCTTCTTCATTTTGAGTACAATTTTTTGGACTCATGTCTTTTCATGAGCAACAGTAACATTTTAAATATTATGATTACTTTTGCTTCTGCCATAAGAAAAAAAATCTCAAAATATCCATTCCATCAGTATAGAGCAGTGATTCTCCACTAGGGGTGATTTTACCTACCAAGAGACATATGTGTCTGGAGACATTTTTGTCTGTCACAAATATGGGGGTGTTTCTGGCATCTAGTGGGTAGGGGCCAGAGATACAGCTTAACATCCTTCAATACATAGGAAAGCTCCTGCAACAAAGAATTATCTGGCCCCAAATATCAATAGTGTCAAGGTTAAAAACTCTGGTATAGATTATAAGGTGTATTTATCTTCAAAAGCTAAAACAAAGCAGTCTTGCAGGATAGTAGTAAAGTGGTAATAACTAACATTTGTTGATCATTCATTACATGAGGCAGTGTGCCAACAGCTTTCCCTGTCTTGTCTTATTTCATCCTCATAACTACCCAGTGAGGTAAGGACGATGATGATTCTCATTGCAAATAATAACACTGAGGCCCAGAGAGTTTACGTAATGTAATTAAGGTCACACAGGTTACTAAGGACCAAGCAGAGACAAGCCCAGGGAAGGGCTTCTTTATTTTGAGCCACTGCGATGAACATTGATATGTGTAGGAGGAGATGGACCACATACTGCAGAGTGGGTTGCTTAATCTGAGTCTCTTGAACAGGCTTCAGAAGGTCCATGTACCCCCTGGAGATATATATGGTATTTTCATGAATATGGATTTTTTTCTGGCAGGAGGAGTTATGGCTAAAATGGTCAAGTTATCTCAAAAGCATTTGCAGCAAGAAATACCTAGGAAATCCACGAATATCTTAGTCTTGACTTTCAGGAAAAGGAGAGGATTTGGGCCCTGGGTAAGGCTACCTTCCTGGAAAAGTACGATTCTTTGTTAGTGGGCTTAGAAAACTCTGAATCAGCCTATGAACCACCATTGGTTGAACCTGATAAATCTCCAGGCAGCACTGGGCTCCCAAGGACTGTTAAACAATGGGCACAATGCAAATGTGTTGAAATCTTTTTTTTTAAAAGATTTTATTTATTTATTTGACATAGAGAGAGAGAGATCACAAGTAGGCAAGAGGCAGGCAGAGAGGAGGAAGCAGGCTGAGGAGAGAGCCCGATGTGGGGCTCGATCCCAGGACCCTGAGATCATGATCTGAGCCGAAGGCAGAGGCTTTAACCCACTGAGCCACCCAGGCGCCCCTGTGTTGAAATCTTGAAAACCGGGGTGGCCTCAGGTGATTTAGTTATATATGATTAGGAAATGTAATGGCTTCAGGTACTGACTGGTTTCACAGTATTGGCATATTTGGCAATTATATCAGGTATGTGCATATTAAAATAGGGTTTGCTGGGGCTTCACTCATATTGTCCTCTGTGATTCTCATTGTCCCTGAATTCATGACTTACTTTAGTCCCCAGAGTATCCACTGGATTTCTTATTTGTGTTAATACCTTCAACTTGGTTCCCTCCAGGTTTGATAGCTTAGGGATCACCTGGATGCTTCCCTTAAATTTTCTAATTGATTATTTCTCGTGTCTAGGACACTTGAAATGTCCATCTCATATTTAGCAAATTTGATCTACTTTTCTCTTAGATGTGATCATTTGTTGAATCTCTGTTTTCCTTATTGATGACCTTGTCTGCTGCAAATGATGATAGTGATTGCCTCCCTTCTAATCCTTATTCCTCTATTCGCTTATCTTTTCTTAATGCATTGACTGGGACCTTCAGAACACTGTTGTCCAGTAACAATAGTGGGGCATGCTTGTTGTGTTGCTAGATTTGATAAGAACTCTTCTGCATTTTCAACATTAGAAGTAATGTTTGCTATAGGTATTTACCCCGTTAAAGAATTTCCCCTTTACTGCTATTTTGCTTAGTTCCTCTTATTTAAAAAAGTCATGAGGAGTCATTGATTTTTATCCATTTTGCATCTATTAAGGACATCATACAGCTTTTAAAATTATATTTCTAAGTTGACTTTGCGTTTCTCTGCTTTGATCCATGATGTTCTAGTTTCCCAGTTTAGCTCTCAGAGAACAATCATATTTATAGGACTTTGAAGTCCTATACACACTGTTACCCCCCCATGTGTATCCTACAGCTACATTCTACATGCTCTCGGAAATACATTGGCTGAAATGTAATAAGTACTGAAAATATTGCCAACATGACCTACTTAGACATAAGGTAGGGGAGAAAAAAATATTTATCATTTTCCATAAATATATATGTCTCCAGATGTACATATTCACAGGGAGTCTGAACAAAATAACATCACAAAATGTTCCATGAGGTCTCCAGGGTCATAAATCAACTGAACTCCACCAGCAGTGTGTCTTCTTCAATAGTCTATCTTTAGGCCTTGAGTCTGCCTGTGACCAAAAAAGGAGCAAAGAACCATTTTCTTTTGTAATAAAGTTTGTTTTTCCAATACGGAAGTACCGGCAGACCTTTCTTTGCACAAATTTCAGTGATCATGTTTTTGTTAACTAACACCAGCTCCCCCCCTCCCCCAACATGATTTGATATTGAATTATCAGGGCGTATTAACTGTGAGTGATGGCATAAAGTACCAGCTTCACCGGTAGCTCTTCTGGCCATGGATCAGCACACGGGTAGCAGAGCGGGCAGAGGGGCGGCCCTCCAGGGACCCATCCTTTCCCTTCCTTAGCCCATCGGTGACTGGTCTCTGCACACCGGTGTGCAGTCCACACTCAGACAGCAAAGCGTGTGGTGGTGCTGCTTCCTTGTCTCCCAGTGGAAAATGACATCTCATGAACACGAGCAATCAAAGGAGGGGATCGATCGACTAAGATACAAGTACAGCCAAGATATGAAAATTGACGCTGGGAGTGAAATGGGTATTGAACGTGCATGGAGTTGTTGGAAAAACAGCTGTGCACGGGAATGTGGATGCCTCTGCTGCCCAAGAATCTCCAGTTGTGCAGCCAGAGGAACTTCGTCGGGAGCGGGGGGGGGGAGTCGATCTTGAACTTCATGACAAGAAGGAGGAAGGTGTCCCAGAGGAAGTGATGTCGGCAAAAGCTTCACATTTAGAAATGAGCTCTCAGAGATTGTTCTTGACATTGGAAGCGCTAGGATCAAAGTGTTGGAAGCTGACCCAGACTTAAAATTCAGTATATGCCAATTCACCAAGGCGTGGGAAAAATGTTCTGTTTGTTTCCTAAGTTACGTAATGAGAAGAAGACCCACCGGCAGTATTCATACTACTTGAGAAGCTTTCACAAAGACATAGACATATTCATGCTCATGTTTCTAATGATTAAAGTATAGTGTGTGAAATACATTTTACTTGTACTATTTTTTTAAATTTTTGTTTGCATTTATAAGGCAGTTTTAATGTTTTGGCAAACATTTTTAAAGGTCATGGAGTGATTAGAATTTTTACCGCTGATTATTAATATTGCTTTGCACAGTTTCGGCTTGCAAAGTTGTTTTTATGGTCCCACATTACTGTGCGAAGTGAAGGCTGCCTATACCATTTGCTTGTTGAAGGCTGTTTGGAAAATTAAAGAGAAAAAATTTATACATAACCTCACTCCTTCATTTCTAGTTTTTAAAAATATAGTCTATTTCTAGAGCAGTTTTCGGTTTATAGCAAAATTAGGCAGAAAGTACAGAGTTCCCATATACCCCTTCCTGCCCCTACACATCCGTAGCCTCTCCCCATTATCCACCTCTCCCACCAGGATGTACATCTGTTACAATGATGAACATACGTGGACACATCATTGTCACCCAGACTGCATGGTGTACATTAGGGTTCACTCTTGGTGTGGGGCATGCTCCATATTTTGACAAATGTATGATGACATATCTTCATCATTGGAGTATCATACAGATAATTTCACTCCCCCGCAAACCCTCAGTGCTCTGCTTGTTCATCACTCCCTTTCCCCTAACCCCTGGCAACCACTCTCCTTTTTATTGTTTGCATAGTTTTGCCATTTCCTGTTTCTTTCCCCCCTTAAAGTTGATTTCAGAGATACAACCCTTAGGTTGTCAGTCTCAAATGGTAGGGGGTCAATGTATCAAATCCAGCCCACAGACCAGTTTTGTTTGGCCAGCACACTTGTTTAAGTATATTTTGTTTTTAGTGGAGCCAATAGGACTGTTCACATATAAATAGGAGTTTCCTATTTTTCTCCAAGAAGCAGGAGATCAGGGTTCATGTCCCCACGTGTTGGCAGGAAGCTGGATATGAGTGACCACTGTCCCATTGGAGGGACAGCATTCACATGTCCCTGTGAACATTTGAGTCTGGATTTCCTGGACACGATTACCAAAGGATTTTTAAAGAATGATGCACCACAGTTTTATATGTACTACCAGAGAAAATTTTAAAACTTATTCTAAACAGTTTACTAAATTAAAAAAAAGTAAGCTTTGATATAGCCACTCCATAAATTATTATACAGACAAAAACAGTTGTTAATAAAGCCAGCATGTTTAATGCTCCCTTGTGGTAGGCAGCTTCTAGGATGGCTCGCATGATCTCATCATCTCCTGGTGTTTACTCCTTGGTGTAACTCCTTCCTCTGGAGAATGGGCTAGTTCCTAATTTACTTGTTCCGAATGAATAAAATTGGCAACCGTGATGGGATGTTTCTTCCAAGACGAGGACTGAACACTGAATTCCATCTTTCTGTCTTTGTGTCTCTCTCCCTCCCTGTTTCATTTGCTCTTTCTGATAAAGTCAGCAGCCTTATTGTGAACTGCTTGTGAACTTATTGTGAACTATTGTGAACGTAAGAGAGACACTTAGGGCAAAGAGCAGACAACGGCCTCTGCCCAACAGCCAAGGAAGAACTAAGGCCCTCAGTCCAGTAGCCCACGAAGAACTGCATGCTGCCCACACACTGAGTGAGCTTGGAAGTGGATCCTGCCCCAGTTGAACCTCAAGGCAGGCAGACACCTTGACGACAGCCCTGGTGGGGATGCTGAGTTAGGGGACCTGGTTAGGCCACACTTGGATCCTTCACCCACCAAAACTTTGATGTAATAAGTGAATATTGTTTTAAGCTGCTAAGCTTTCACACTTGATTGGTTACACTGCGCTAGGTAGCTAATACGGCCCTGGTAACAGGGTTGGTTCAGGAGAATGCGTGGGAGCAGTTTGAGGCACCGGTAGGCAGACTCTTGTGCCTTCTTCAGTTGGTTGGGGATGAGAAGGGAGAGGGACAGAGACAGACACAGACACAGAGACAGAGATAGAGAGTGTGTTCTGGGTCTATTATCATCTTGTGGCTTTGTGGAGATACCCTAGTTTAAAAGAAATGTGACATAAATCAGAAAGCAAAGCTGAGAGATGATGAGATACCGGGTTCTTGTGACAGACATCACTGAGCACCTTCACCCCTCAGTGTCTGAAGCCCGTGCTCTACCCTGGAGCCGCCAGACCCCCTCTTTCCTTAAGCCCGTTCCTCTGTTTTGCAACCCAAACAGTCGGACCTGATGCAGACCATAATTAGCTAAGGACCAGACCTTCAGCTGCCCCGGGAAGGACTTGTCGTTCTAAAACAGGCGATCTCCATTTTGTCTCAACTGACAGGGTTTGAAGCATCTGATTACAACTTTACAGGAATGAGGAAAAGCCATTTGTAAGTTTGTGAGCACAGGTTAAAAAAGTAATTGGAAACTAAGTAAGTACAAAAACATCTTCAATCAAAGAAACGTTTTGTAAGCTGAAATGTTGTTCATTTTTATGATGGTGCGTGTATATCTTCATATACAAAACTTCACTATCATTAGGAAGTGTCACACAAAATAACAAACACACCTTTTTCAATCTGGTTATAAATATGCGGAATGGAGTTTACTTCACCGAAGCATTACACGCTTCCGACTGATAATATATCAATAAAAGCTCTCACTCCAAGATGTCATTAAAGCCACATTTGTTCATTTCTATTTATTATGAGGGGAAAAAAACCAAAATGAAAAAAGTGGATTTGAGTCATATTTCCTGTGAGTTCATCATTTGCTGGCATATAACACTTGTGAATTTTATTCAATTCATTTAAAATGATTTCTAACATGCAGCCAGAAAGTTAAGGGCAGCAAAGAATTCAAACTGATCAGCAGGCATCTGAGATTTCTCAGGAGACAGATTTAGAATCACAGTGAAGGTACGTTTCCCTTAAGGAACTGTATCTTAGAAAAATTATCTCTAATGAACCAGAGTTTTCCCTAATAAATTCAGCTCATTTGTGTTTTGAAGTCAGTGGACTCAAATGACCTTCTTAAGGTAGGTGTGTCGTTTCTTGCTTTTTTTAGAATAGGTCAGATACAGGCCAAGATCTAAGATGCTCATTGCAGATGCCTTCAGAATTCATTCTTTTTTCTTATTTATTTTGTAACTTTGTGTGATTACAAAGAAGTCAGTGGGGCTAAAGTGATGAGAACTGACTTAAATCTTCTCCCAGATACTGAACAACGTCTTTCAGACTCTGAGAACACCCAGATAATTTTCAGAAGAAGAGGAAAAAAAGAAAAGAAAAGAAAAGAAAACCCGATGATATGATACCTAAAGCAAAACAAGGTGACAAGAGGCATGTACCTCCTTAAAAATTCTCCAGTTATCCTTGGGAGTTGAAATGCTATAAGAACCACTTTCTTTATTATAATTCTGTCTTTTCGAGGATAGCCTTCTGGGAATCAGATAGAAGATAGCCTGTTTGCCTATAATTTTAGCAGAGTCGGAGAGAGGGTTACAGACCTAGGGATTCATCGCAGGTCATATCAATGACTCAATCTGAATGAATCTGACCAGCATCAAAACAGGTAACATTCCCCACGAGCCTGATGTTCACATGAGCCTTTGTGGACCTAGCCCCTCATGGTCCATTTCATTCTCCTCTTCTAGGACGTTGGAAAGCTCAAGGGCATACTTCCTGTATTTTCCTGTCATCAGAGCTCTGGGTTAGAGTTGGCTCTATTCATCAGTTGCCCTCGTGGGGATCTGGAAGCAGGGAGTGGGGCAGATCCCTCCTGTGACAATGATGGCTGACAAGCAAGCACCACATGGGGATTCCATGGTAGCCCGTTGCCATGTTCTAGCGTCTGGTTGCCAAGTTGGCAGGGCTAAGAGGCAAAGCTATAACAACAGCAAAAACAGTGCCATGACCTTCAGACCAATAGATTTTTTTCCAAGCCTTCCAACGATTTGATAGGCAACTCCAAAGTCCCTTTCATAAGGCGTAAGGCTACAATTATTTTTTTTAAAGATTTTATTTATTTGAGAGAGAGAGAGAGAGAGAGAGCAAGTGAGCATGATCAGGGCAGAGAGGTAGAGGCAGAAGGAGAAGCAGCATCCCAGCGGAGCACAGGACCCTGGGACCGTGACATGAATCAAAAGCAGACACTTAACCAACTGGGCTACCCAGGTGCTTCAAGGCTACAATTCTTAACCCTCTTGTGTCCATGTTCTTGCCCCATAAATGTGCTAACACAGTGGCCAGTGCATCCTGGTTGTCCAGGACTCTCCAAGTTTGAACACTAAAATCCTGTATCCTGTGAAACCCCTCAGGCTCTGCAAAACCAGAATGGTTGTTCACCCTCGCATCCAGCTACCTTGGTGGTTCTTTCTATCTACTGCAACTCTTGCCTATGGGCTCAACATGTAACCTGCTTTGGCCAATGGGATGCTAGCAAACACCACCCAAGAAGAAGTCCTTTTGCTTCTCTGCCTCTGCCAGGGAAGTGCCCTGGGCCATCCTCCTGGAGAATTACACATTGGACCCAGATGCACCAGTCAACAGCAAGACATGGAGTGAGTCTACCATGACCAAAAGAACTCAGGCAAGTCAAGCTCAAATCTCTGACCCGCAGACCCATGATTGAAATAAATGCTCATTGTCTTTAGCCAGTGAGTGTGTTATGACATTATCATAATAATAGATAGCATACCTAATACCCAAATTAACTCATTTCATGCTTGAAATAGCTGTAGTGATTTCTATTTCCTGCACTGAATCTTCACTGATACAGAACTTTATACATCTCTTCTCCTTCCAGCGTCAGAGCCACCTGATGAGTAGGTGTGGTTGCTGCTTCCATTTTAATAGATGAGGGTCACGGATATTGAGTAAATCATCCAAGTCCGTACAACTGGCGAATGTCAAGAGCCGGGAAGCAAACAGGGTCTGCTGGCCTTCAAATCCCGCATTCCTGTCAGACCACACTGACAGACAAACTAAATCATATCTAGAGGGAAAAAAATAGCATGTTTCTTCTGGGAAGACTCTGGAAGAAGACAGGTTTATAAGGTCGACGTTGGATGGCGACTATCAAGAAGGTGCAGGGATCACGCAGAAAATCGGAGGCTCTCAGGCTGCTTCACGTTCCAGAGACACATTCTTTGAGGGTTGTGCAATCTCTTCATCTAATACGATTGGATCTGGCCCTATCTTCAGACTGACCCACTTCTTCCACGACAGCCTATTAAATGACCATCTCAAGTAACGACCCACTCGTCTGAACAAAGGGAATACACCTCACTCAGGCCCTTCTTTGGTTTATAACCAATTCTCTCAACATGTGGATCCAACCAATGGGAGATCGCTGACTAGCTGGAACAATGAACTTGTTAGTTAACAGAATTAACCGTGTGTTGTTTAACCGTGATGACAGTAATAAGACAGGAGACGTGAAGCCGATATAGTCACAGCTGAATCGTAATGGATGAGATATTTACAGCAAAGCTGTTAAAACATTGAATAAAATATGGGAAGAGCAAAAGCAGATGTGTTTTTATTCTTCTGAGTTGAAGCTTGTAAGGTAAAAAGATAGTTTGAGTAATAATCACAGGTTCTGATTCACAATGCATTAATAAATATTCATGTGGTACCAGCCGCTGAAACTTTCCAGATACAGAAATAAAGTGAGAAAGCCCTGTTCTTGCCTTACACTTTGCTAAGTTTAGATTTCCAGACACACATGTCAATATCTCCATTAGGTTCTTGTAAAAGTTCTCTTATTTTCTACAGCCTTCCAAGTCTTGCTGGAGAAACACTTATCTTTCCTTTTTTTTTTTTCCCAGAGTCACAGTATTTCCCCCACTCAAACCAGAAGAAAGTAGAAAGAAATGATTGTCTATTAATAAGGAAGAGACCTATAATTTAAGTAGAAGATTGAGGTGGAAGGAAATGAGCATTTCTCTTTTGAATTAGGCACAGGTAAATGAGCTTTATATCCCACTGGAAACCCACAATCCCAAATGAATCCCAAAGGTGGGATGCTTCATTTTGCAAGATCAAGAAAAATGCATTTATGTTATTTTTTTGTTCTTTTGTTATTATCTTGCCTTTGTTTCCAAAGGGTCAGGGGAGATTTCGAGCACACAAGGGAGGGCCGTGTTACCCCGATCCGATCCGAAACAGTTGGGCAAACGTAATTGGGGAACACGAGTGTGTCAGGAAGCTGTGTCCAGATTATGTTTCCCTGCATTTCAGAAAAGCAGCTGTTGAGGGAAGAGAGGCAGAGGTGGGAAGGAAGGAAGAAAGGGAGGCAGGGTCCATGGCAGGGGCCCGGACGCCTCCGGCTGGGGTGGTCACAGCCCTCCCTGTGTGAATGTCGTGTTTGGATCCCGGAGGCTCCCTGATGGATGACCAGGAGCACGGCAGTTAGTAGCACAACGGGGCTCATCGAGGTTGCTATGACATCCTTTGTTCCCCACTTGCCTGCTTTTATTGGCGTGTGTATGTACCTTGGCTTGTACGCAGAACCGTGAGGCTTTGTGTTGCGTTTTCCTTTTCCCTCTGTTTTATTAATGCCTGCGTCTTTTTGTCTCCTCGCTTGTCACCGCGTCTTCTGCCTGGATTTTCGCAGGATCTTTCATTTGGGCTCCATTCTTTGCTTTCCCTCAAATTAGCTCTGTTGGCTCCAGATGAGGTTTTGTTGTTTCGCACCTCCCTTCCTCACCCGGTCCTTACTATTTTTTTTTTTCCCCTTTCAACTACTGCTAGCCGCACAGATTTCCAGCATCTTTTTCATTTCCTTGCTCTGCTGTGTCTTCTCCGAAAATCCAAATGCGGAGATCTGGGCACTTGTCTGTGGTCTAGAGTTGTAGGAAGCGAGAGGTCGGGGAGGGCGGCTTCCAGGCAGTAAAGGCTGGGACTGGATGGGGAAGCTTCTGCTTACCCACGCCCGCCCTCCTACACCAGCAACCAAGAGCGGATCATTCCCTGGGAACTTTCCCTGGACACAAATCCCGGAGCAAGCAGGGCTATCGGGTAGAGAGGCCCGGACCAGTACTGTTTGGGTGGGTTCCTATTTTATGTCTTAGGCAATAAAAACATACCAAAGAAGGATTATAAAAAATTGTGATATATTTCAACTATGTATGCTTAACAAATTAACACTCCGTGCACAAAGCTAAGACTGTGTGATTGTGTTATTGGCAGATTTATAAACCCTATGTATTTGGATGGGCTACTGATAGCCTTGCAAACAAGATTCGCTGACAAAATCCGACCACCCAGGGTGGTAGCTTAGAAGGCATGCAAAAGTTAAAAGTTGATGTCACTTGGTTTGTTGCCTCAGTCCCGAAGGAGTTGCTTGCTCCTCCAATCATATTTCGGATTCTCTCATTGCTCTGTGCACGATGAAGAAGGCGTTGGTTCTCCATGGGGGAAAACTGTAAGTTCTAGAAGGCTCTTTCCCCTCCCTCCCGGTAACTTTAGCAGAAGAATTAATTATTACTATGCAGTCATCTTTTTTGGAAGACTATTTGGAGTGTGCTTCTTGTCTCTTTTCCCTTCAGATTTTTTTTCCTTTGAAATTGGACAGCCTAAATGTTAACTTTACTGAACATACTGTAACAGTTAACCCAGGTGAAAAATGACTGCTTGCCAATGACTTTCACATCTATATTAAGACTAGGCTGGCTATGTAGCATAGTTAAATATAATATGTTCCAATGCAGAGAGTGTGGTGGGTCCAGGCATCAGTGATATGCTTCCTTTGAAAACACAAAGAATTTTGGAAAGTGAGCCAGGTAGGGCTACTTAGAAATTTGTGCAAATCAGAAAAACACAGTTATTTCTTTTTAAGGCTTCATTCTGTATAACTTTGCATTGGGATTCTTTGTTCATTGGCTGATAAAGATTTTCAGCTAGAGGTAGGGCTTTGCTTTTTTCCTACATAATTGGTCAGTGAAAGAGCCACACTCTAAGGAGTAAATGATATATCTGATACATTGAATATGTAAATGATTCAATAGTGTTGGCATAAACTGGCCTATAATTTTATCCCAGTTTAAATCTTTAGCATACTGTGATGCTAGGACCTCATTCTTAAGATGAGACTCTTCAGGGGCGCCTGGGTGGCTCAGTGGGTTAAAGCCTCTGCTTTCGGCTCAGGTCATGATCTCAGGGTCCTGGGATCGAGGCCCGCATCGGGCTCTCTGCTCGGCAGGGAGCCTGCTTCCTCCTCTCCCTGTCTCTCTGCCTGCCTCTCTGCCTACTTGTAATCTCTCTCTCTGTGTCAAATAAATAAATAAAATCTTTAAAAAAAAAAAAAAAGATGAGACTCTTCAGGAATGAAAGTGTTGGCAGGAAACCGAGCATTTGGCTGAGTCTGTTCCTGCTTCCTTTTGCCCAGCATGCCTGAATTCAGGCTGTGTACCGGGCTCTAGACTCATGGTCCCTTAGCTTTCCTGAGAATTAATATCTCATTATGAATAAATATGTTCTGCACAAGGGCTGAATATAGCAATGCTGAGCATATTTCCTAACAGACATTTCAAAGATATAGAGGAACGCTTGCATCTTTCCAAAAGCGAGGTGAAGGACATTCACAGCAGGTGGAGGAAGGGCCCTTTGGGCAGGTGGAGAGGATGCCGAGGTTCTGCTGGATCAGGTTTCCGCAGCCAAGCTTGCCTGGAGAGCTCAGGTTAACACACACACTTCTACCACTCAAAACTGGGCCCATGGCTCTGACAATGAACTGACAACCTGGCCAATCAGATCCCAGACTGCCGTGTTGCCAGGGTAACTAATACACAGAACTAATACACAGTCACAAAACCAGAATGATCACAGTGGGGAAAAACATACAAAATATGGTATTTTTATGCTTAGAGAGAGAGAGAGAGAGAAAAAAAAACAACCACCGAGGTTTGACCGTAGGTAGCAGGAACCAATACCTATTTATCTCCTAAGTATTCCCCGCCCATGGATTTAGGACCCTGTGCAAAATGTGTGTGTTTACATATAGGTATATATCTATATTCATAGAAGAGATGTGCCTCACTTCTGGAATAGTATTAGTGAATTCACTGTGGAAGCGTGATGGCAGATTATGGTTTGAAGTAGAAAGATCCGAGACTGCAAGCAAAAATGTAATATCCCTCACGTTTTCTGAGCATCTCCTGGATCTTCAGGAGGCTTCTGGGCTCACTGAACTCAGGGGACAGTCCAGTCCCTTTTTCAGTATGTAAATCATGCTGATTAAGGCATTAAAAGCCACCCCAGGCTCTGAACAGGGGTAACTATCACTGGGTGAACTGGTCCCCTTGTCGTAGATGCCTGAGTGATTTTTGAAAAACACGGGTCGGATCTGGTCCTTCCCTGGTTTCCAGTCCCAGCCAGTGCTGTTCCCACTGCGGTCAGCGAGGTCCTACCTGAGCCTGCCTTTCTAACTCTGAGCTCCTTTCTTAATCTCTCCCCCTGCAGAGCAGCATCCCTCCTCTTCCTTTCTGTCCCCGGAGCCTGCCTTTCATCACCACCATATGCACTGTCAAGTCCACGAATAGTAGGGTGGGTGAAAACAACAGACATCTATTCCCTCATAGTTCTGGAGGCTAGGAGTCTGAGATCAAGGTGTCGGCAGGACTGTGCTCCCTCTGAAGGCTCTAGGGGAGAATCTATTCCATGCCTTTCTCCAAGCTTCTGGTGTGCCAGAGATCCTTGGCACTCCTTGGCATCCCTGCATTCTCTGGCTCCATTGTCACATGGCCACCTCCCTCTCTGTGTCTCTCCTCTCTCTCTCTCTTTTTTAGAAGAATACTAGGCATTGGATTAGGGTCCATCCTAACTGAGTATGACCTCATCTTAACTTGATTACATCTTCAAAGATCTGATTTCCAAATAAAGTTGTGTTCACAGGTACAAGGAGTTAGGACTTCAGCATATCATGGGCGGGGGAGGCAATTCAACACTACCCCCCAATTTCCACCTCGGGTTCTCTTTGATTAGCTCTTTTCATGGCTGACTCCTTCCTTTCTTTAGGGGTCAGCTCAAAAGCTACTTTCTTAGGAGCCTTTCTCAATTACCTGCCCCCCAACCCGGCTCCTTTTATCACTGGACTTTCTTTCTTTCATAGATCTTATTTCCTTCTGAAGTATAGCCCCCCTTCCTCCTAGAGAATGAATTCAGAATGACTTCTCCTTGGAGAAGTCATTATGCATGTCTTATTTACTGCTCTATTAACAGAGTGTAGGGCAATGTGTGAAATAAAGCAGGTGTTTGATAACTATTTACTGAATATAAATCCCAATCAGAAAATGTAGGGAATGTGGGAAGCTACAGATGAGAAGGTCGAGGGCCTTTAGTGAACATCTATTATGTGCTGGGCTCAGTTCTAACTTAGAGCAGCAACTAAGGTAGAGGAAAATCCTTGTTCTCATGGGAGTGAGACCAACAAGGACTCACTCACAGGAGTAGAGACCCGTAAGACCGACACGTACTGTACGCTGAATGTTCACTAATGCCAAGAACAGTGTGCGATTCCTGCTTTGTCAATCCTACAAAAAAGTATAGGAGGCAAGTACAATTATTAATTTTACTTCTTTCTGACAAGGAAACAGTTTCAGAGCAGCTAAATAAATTGCCCAAGTTCTCTTAGCCAGGCAATGGGAGAATACAGACTCCTCTCAGACAGTCGGATTCCATTCCCCCCACACCTCCTTAACTGTTCCATTACACAACTATTAAAAAAAATGTAATCTTATTTAATGCTGGCCAGAAGTCCGGGGGGTTGGTCCTGGACTCAGCTCCATTTTCCTGATATGAGGAAATGAAGTACAGAGAAGTTAAAGCATCCCACACAGTCACACAGCCCACAGGTTTATGGGCAGTGGTAGTACAGTGTTCTTTGTAACTGAGTTTGGATCCCAGGGCTCGCCAGTGCTAATGTGTGCAAACCTCACCAGTCATTCTGAATTGGCAGGTCAGATGTTTCCACTACCTTTGTGTGACCGCCTGGCTTCCTGGAGTTCCTTGATTTCTCATTTATTTTAATATTCTCCACATGGCAGGCTTTGTGCCCCGGGATGACACCTGAGAGTCTGGGGGGCTCCATGGCCTGAATCACTCCTTTTCTGTATCCTCTGAAATAGAACATCTGTTATATTGCTTGTCCCAAGTCTGGTCCTCAGATTTCCTTCTGGGGACTCATGCTGCCCTCATCTTGATCCATGAAGTCTGGAGATGTATGACTCCTCTTCCTGCTCCAGGTGTGATAACTGCTCCAAGTGTGGTCAATGATAGCAATGCCAGACACTTTAATGGGCTCTATGGGGAACAAGAAGCCATCTTTTCACCAGGACCACAAAATCTGTAGGATAGAAGCCTGATACTTTGTTACTATAAGGGGAGAGTCACCCAGAGAACACAGCCAATATTAAGGGAAACAGAGAAGAGGAATCAATAAAGAGTCTTGATGAAATCTTGGCACTGCTGGATCCAGCCTTACCTGAAGGTAGGCTTAACACTTAAACTTCTATGGTATGAAAGAAAATAAAGACTCCTTTGTGCTTAAATGAGATTAAGTTAGGTTTTTGACTCTTGTTACCCAAAGACTCCAAAATAAAACATCACCTTCGAGCAAAAATCCCATGTGTTCCTGAAAAATCTCCCCTAGGACGATTGACTCTTAATGGTATTTCAAACTAAGGTGTGAACCACAGGAAGTATTGACTCATGTTTTGAAGATTAAGTTGCTATCTGAAAGCAGCTGGAGGAATTCTGACTAACAGGAGGTGCTTAAAAAATGTTCTGAGTCTTTAGCTAAATTGAGTATTATTATTTTTTTTAATACTGGAAAATACAGGGGCACCTGGGTGGCTCAGTTGGTTAAACAACTGCCTTTGGCTCAGGTCATGATCCCGGAGTCCCAGGATAAAGTCCCTCATCAGGCTCCTGCTCAGCAGGGAGTCTGCTTCTCCCTCTGACCCTCCCCGCTCTCTCTCTCTCTCCCTCTCTCATTCTCACTCTCAAATAAATAAATAAATAAATAAATAAATAAAATCTTTAAAAATAGATAAATACTGGAAAATACGCACTTGGCCATTTGCAAGTACATTTCTAACGTGTGGAGTATAAGAAGGTATTTCATGTGAAAAAAGTTCTCATTGTTTCTTACCTATTTGGTTTATTTAGCGTGGCTTTGAAGTGCAAAATTCCAAGAGTTTAACTTTTTTCATAATCTTCTTCCCTCCTGTCTCCTCCCCTGCCACACCAGCCTCTCCCATCCCCAGCGTTAAGAGCGTCCACTATGTGGAAGCCCAGGTTTCGAAAGATGGCGCACTCTTTCCGGTGCCATGGAAGGGTGGGAGTTAGACTTGACTTGTTTTAAGATCATGCAGCAAAGGTACAAGGTGTCTATTTTTTTCTTCATTTAAAGAAAAAGTTACAAAGCAAACACTCGTTCATTATAATAAGTGCAGCGATGTAGCATACGGGATTTTTCTCTCTACTCCTCTTCAGCGCCGTCTCTATTAAGTTACTGGTAGCCACACCCTCATGCATATTCCATTCCTTTTCTTATGGTTTGATAAGCAGACATGAGCACACATACGTGCGTGCATGTGTGGATACACACGCCTCTTTATTTACCTGCTCTCACTGACATACCCTGTTGCTTTTAGGTGTATTTCCAAATGTGGGACCCCTGGGCCAAAGAGTGGGCATGTACTCTCTTTAAGTAAACAGAGATTACTTTCCAGAAAGTTTACAGGGCTTCAGTCTCTCACCAGTCTATGCCCCAAACCACTGCCAGCCCAGGATGGTTTTTTTTTGCCTTTAATACGTCTGTCAGTTTAATGGGTGAAACATACTGATTTATTTGTTGTTTATTTATTTTGCTCCTTTTATTGAAGTTTTACTATCATTTAGATTTCCTGTCCTGTAATTGTCCATTTAGGTAATGGATGGTTCATCCTCTTCTTATTTATTTGTAGGAATTCTTTGCACCTTAAGGATTAACTGTCAGTCTGTCAAACGTGCATTCTTCCTTGTGTATTATTATCTTCCTACCTTATTTAATGTTTTTTTTTTCTTTTTGCTAAGCAACATGTTTACCTTTTTATGTGATTTAAGACTGTTAAAGTGGGATAAGTATGTCACATTCCTGTGGATTAGGAAAGAGAACTAGGGGAAGGATCTGGATCACTCCCAGAGCTACGGTGAGACCGCCAGAGTTAAAGCGTCTCACCGAAAGTTCTAGGGAAAAGTTGTTATGCTTACAGAGAAATAATTGCTGATGGCGGACACCCAGTCCATTCCAATAGGATTTGATGTGACAATTGGGCTTTATTATTGCACCTTCTTCATGAGCTGGTTGGACATATGTGAAGCAATCCTCCTCCTACTGGGAGGAAGAGGAGGAAACCCTGACATAACTAATGGCCACTGTGATTTCTCCCTAATCACTGGAGACAAGTAGTCTTTATTTTTACTTTAAAGATTTATGTATTTATTTGGGGGAGGGAGGATCAGAGGTGGAAGGAGAGGGGCAGGCAGACTCTGCACTGAGCATGGAGCCCAACTAGGGGCTGTATCTAAGGACCCTAGATCAGGACCTGAGCCAAAATCAAGAGTTGGATGCTTGACTGACTGAGCTGCCTGGTGCCCCAAGATGGGATTTCTTAAAGTGAGGTTCAGTCCTGGGTGACTGAAGTCCAAGAACCACCTGAAATTTTTGCAGAAAGTTGGGCGAAGTTTACTTTGTTAGTTTCTCAGGGGCTAGTATGTTAATCATGTACCCAATTTTAAAAATAAGTTTCAACATGCATCCCCAAATATTTGTATATTTCTTTACAAATTATGTATTTGTACTAGTGTACTGATATTGTCCACTGTAAAGCATAAAATAAAAATTTAGAATTTTAAATAAGATCAAACTGAAATCGATGACTTACAATTGAATTCTTTTATTCACGAATAGTGCAGAATCTTCTTTGTTCTCTCTCAAGAAAATTAGTATTAACCATGAACTGTGTTCTTAGTTTTACATGTTTGATGACTCATGATGATTTTATACTACTATTTAAAAACATCAAGACCTAACATGTACTTGGGATGAGGTCCATCGTTATGGTCATCTAGGGCTGGGTACCCAGTTATCCCTGTGTTCAGTGGTTGAAACCAGCAATTTTATTTTGCACGTGGTTTCCTGGCCAAGAATGAGGCTTCAACTGGATGGTTGCCATATGGAGCCTCTCATGTAGTGCAGTCCAGGGTCGACCCATCTGAACACCTGATGGACTGGACATCCAAGGGCTCCCTTCACATGGCTTGTAGCCCTGGGACTCAGCGAGGGCTCTTGACCAGAGCACACTCATGTGCCCTCTCCACCATGCTGGTCTCAGAGTAGCTGGACTTCTTACATGGCCACCTGTTTCCCTTAGAACAGGGGTCCCAAGAGAACCCAGTGGGGAAGCTGCATGGCTCTGCTTCTCTGAGGCTCAAAAGTCACTCCATAAAATATCCATCGAAGCAGTGATAAGTCTGCCCAGATGCATTCCCCAGTGGGGAATCAGACTATGCCTCCTAACAAGCAAATAACAACACTGTATTATTTGCTCCTTATAAACCACCAAATAGAAACCAACATGTGGAGTGGGAGACATTGTCAGGAATACCCTTGGAAAATATAATCTGGCCCGTTCATCATTACAGACTCAGTCACTGAGGAATAGATATGTATAAAACACCTACTACGTGTCAGACTGAGAATATGGGAAACAGTGTTGAAAGAAATCATGTCCTTCTCCAGCCTGTATTCTAGTATGGGAAATATTGGACCACGGATCTAAATGTACATCTATTGTTTCAGTAATCTTCTTGATAACTTTATGGGTTTTTGCTTTGATTTCTTAACAGATCTGTGTTTATCATTGCTGTTTTTTTTTTTTTAATAACACAGTGTAACACATAAAATTTCATCCTACGGGTGGGAGATGCTGCAGCTCTGCCCCTTCCCTGTCGTATTCGGATGCCTGCATTCTTGCTACTTTCTTCAATTCAGATTTCTGTGCAGCAGTTTGGCAGCCACTAGTCCTTTTTGTGAGAGGTGCTCTAGTGAAAAGTAAATACTGCGGTATGAGCATCCACCTTAATGGGCACATGGAAGCCTCCAGAAGCTGTAAAGTAGAGGGACTCAGAACCCACTGTCCCTGTCCTCCCCACCAGGTTGTAGGAATCCTGTTTCCTCCCAGGACTTTGTTAGGACCATATGCAATTGACAGAGAGCGAGTGAGTCAAGCGTCAAGCTGCTTTGTTAAAATATAAGAAAGCATCATCTCTTTCTTCTTTTAGTATGAAAATGAGTATAAATAGAAAGTCTAATGTCTTTCTTTCTGTCTGTTTTCCACTTTGGAGGCCACTGCTCGGGACAAAATCAGGACGCGCTTCCTCGCCCCTCACCAGTTCAAGAGGGTGATGCCTCCGCAAAGGCCAGAGTCCCCAGTAACGTCCAGCCCCACGCCTTACCTCCTTTCCTGCCTTCCCTTGACTAAAGAAGCAAAAGGAGCTATGGTGTATCTTGTAGGAAGTAGCCTGACAAACAGCGTTGTTTCAATTAAAGCAAATGCAAAAGAGAAGCTTCCCACAATATACAAGGGTGGTGGGGGGGAATGTTTCAGTTGCTTGTCTGCTTTGGGTGGAGACTCTGTGCTTTGAAGAATCTTACAAATGTTTCTGTCCATATATTGGAATATCTCAGGCATTCCTCTCTGGAAGCCTTTATACTCTTGTCTGAGGAATCTATAAAGAGCGATAAGCTGGCTTGTAAATGGAGCTGGAATGTGAGGTTTTCTTGTTCCTTTCTTGCCAGGGGCCACTTGCTTTTATTCCTGAGTTGATGCATCAGTGACCAGGCTTATTGCTCCCAGAATCCATGTTAAAACACAGAGGCGACAGAGATTTTTCAGCTGTGCTATGAAGACTGAGTCCGGGCTTCTCTCAATTCTGGTTAAATAATTCAAATATGAATAGCAATAAAGATATTAAAACAGCAATGCTTGTATTAATTCTAATAGCTAAGAGCACTACTGTGCCTCCTTGGTAGTCACATGGATTTACTCCTCACTCTGCCCAACAACCCTGTGAGGTAGAGACTATCGAATTATCTGACATCAGAAAAAGAAATAACTCTGACGGTCAGAGAAATGAACAACCTGAATAAAAGAGGCTGAGTTTAGGGAGGACATATAGAGTTCCAGGTCCAGGGTCGCAAAGTGAATAATGTCTATGTCTACATTATTGGAAGTGGGTGGCCCAGCTCTGGCTTTGTGATCATCCTGCGCTAATGACAGGGATCATAGGCAAAATTCTCATATGGCTCTCAGTGATCCTTGCCCTGGGTAATCCCTTTCCCTTCAGTGTGGGAGGAACCTGTGAATGTGGTGAAATATCACTTCTACAGAATAAAGGTGTCTGCCAATGGAAATGAAGATGCATAGTCAGTTGACCTTAAGATAGAGAGACTGTTCTGGGTGAGCCTGACTTAATCAGGTGAGTACTTGAAAAAGACCCAAGCAAGAGATTATTCAAGGAATGAAAGCAGTTCGACAGGAGGGAGTGTCTCCATTATTGGCTTTGAAAATGGAGGGGGCCACGTGGCAAGGAGTAGTGGGTGGCCTCAGTAAGCTGTGAGCAGCCCATGTCAACAGCCAGCAAGAAATGGGGACTTGAGTTCCTCCAGTCTTAAGGAACTGAACTATGTCAACAGTCTTTAATGAGCTAGGAAACAGATCCTTCCCCAAAACCTCCAGAGACAAAATACCCGGGTTTCAGCCTCGTATGCTCTTGAGTAGATAAACCCACCTTACTATGTCTGTGCTTCTGGTCCACAGAACGGATGGCTGATTACTGAGTAGGGTTGAAATGATGGTGAGGTGTCACAAAATAACATAAAACTATATCCCAGGTGAAACTTTTCTATACTGTAGACTCAGTGAAGGGCCACCACAGTCTTCTGTCTGTCCTTCTTCCCTTTTACTTTCTTTCTTTCTTTCTTTCTTTCTTTCTTTCTTTCTTTCTTTCTTTCTTTCTTTCTTTCTTTCTTTCTTTCTT
>LNAC01000171.1:1483118-1524297 GCA_002007465.1 Ailurus styani
CTTTCTTTCTGTTTTAAAATCATCTCCTTTGCATTGTGTCTTACACACAGAAGTTGCTGGAGCTGTGGGCTCAAGGCTCTAGGTCTGGTTAGCATCGCAGAGTGCCTCCTGGCTATGGGATCTTGGACAGTTACTCACTTAACTGTCCTGTGAAAGTACAAATGAAATGATCATATTAGCTCATGAGGCTGATGTGAAGACAAAATGACATTTGCATGTGAAGTTCCTGGTGCATTGTAAGAACTCAGGAAAATATCAGTTATTATTGTGTTTCTTGTGAGTTAGCAAACTAATTTTAAGCACTTTGGAGAGAAATCTTATAACATGTCCCAAACATATCTTTGCTTGTCTAAGATGAGTTTATGGAATTCTTTATAAAATTTTCTGGGTTACTTGTCGTTAAATTACTGAGGTATCTGTACTATGGTAATGTCATCTGGCACCATGGAGAATTGGACCCCAACCCTAAATGTTCTCGTTCCTTATGCTTTTTATTTGAATTCCCTTGGGGAGAGAATCTGTACTCTTGGAATGATCCATCCACATATTGGGACATCTTGGTGTCTGCTATAAGTCCTGTTTTCTTGTTCACTGTTCTCTTCTTCCAAGTTCAGCCACGTGCTGTATCTGCTAGCAGTCCCTTCTGGTTTGCCCACATTGCCATGGGCTGAGATACCCACAGATATCCATCAAGCGAGCCAGACATCTGTAGATCGGCTCCCCACTCCCTACCTTGAAGGGTGGCATCCACCGGCTCCTTTCCTCTCCAACTCTCAGTCGGGCAAGCTGGCAAGAAATGGGAAGGAAGAGAGTGAGGCTGGAATTTTATTTCCTAGACTCCCTTCCTGTGGGGTTGTCTCAGCTGGTTGTTTCCAGGATGCCCACTGTTCCTTTCAAGGTAGACTTTTCTTTTTCTTTTTTTTAAATTTTTTTTAGAGATTTTTATTTATTCATTTGACACAGAGAGAGAGATTACAAGTAGGCAGAGAGGCAGGCAGAGAGAGAAAGAGGAGGAAGCAGGCTCCCTGCTGAGCAGGGAGCCTGATGTGGGCCTCGATCCCAGGGCCCTGGGATCATGACTTGAGCCTAAGGCAGCGGCTTTAACCCACTGAGCCACACAGGCGCCCTCAAGGTAGACTTTTCTGCACAGCTCTTTCTTCTTCATGATTCTGGAAGCGTACCCTCCCCTTCATCAGGACTAGAGATGGGAACAGCTCCTTCAACTTCCCTACAACATGCTCCTGTGTAAATTTTACTAAGCTCTCTGTGAATTATCCTAATTTGTTTCCTCACATATAAAAGATTGAAATAGTGTCCCAATGAAATAATCTCGAAGAAGCCCAGGAATTTGAAACTGCCGTCTGATTTCTGATAGGCTCTTGACTGATATGCCAAGATGGTTAGATTTTTACCAATAGTCAAATAAGGGACTATCGATCCTGAGGGTCGCTCTCTCATTTGCAAAGTGGCTGGACTTGGCAACATCTATTTTGGCTGTTCTGAGCACCATTTCTTTTCGCGTTTTGCTGGGTTTTTCTGGGGTTATGTTCTAGAGGATGGAAGCTGCCAGAGAAGTGATCTCTGTATGAATGAGATATTGCAGACGTTTTGCGATCAGGGCATCCCACTCAATTCCCTCTGATTTTGAAGAAAGCTCAGGTCTTCATCCATTGAAACAAGAGCGGGTGTGAGGAAGGTGCAAACCCTCAAATAAGACTCTTTTTATAAAGGTGGTTATAAAGGTGGTACATGTCTTTAGCAAAACAGAATTTTCCCCCTGAATTCCATTTGCCGCAGATTTTTTGGGAACCTCTAGAAAGGGACAGTGCATTTGGCTCCGGTATGGAACACTTCTATTTTGCATACTGACATGCATTTTTAACAAGAGAAAGGTCAGTGATGGGGATAGCAATGCCGTGGGTGTGCCGGCTGACTTTTCCTGGAGCCCTGTCTGTACACTACAGTTTAAAATAATTTGATAAAATAATCGTTATGATTGACTTTTATTTTCATTTTGGACCTAGAGTTCACCCTCATGGCTCTGGGGCTAGGTAACTTTCAGAAGCTTAAATTTCTTTTTGATGGAAATTCATTTATTAAGTTCTGGGTGGATGACAAATTTTGATTAAAATCACAAACTCTTTTATGATGTGTTGGCAAAAGCTGGTGAACCCAACTGCTATTGACATATTCTTTGAGTAACATCTGTTCATCAAGTGACATTAGAATGGCAGAGAATGAATGGTTGGGATTTTTTTGAGCATAACATTTTTTAAAGATTATTTATTTTAGAGAGAGAGAGAGCAAGCACAAGCAGGAGGGGCAGAGGGAGAGAGAATCTCAAGCAGATTCTGAGCCCAGAAACAGGTTCAGGTGGTCACTGGACCCAAAATGTTACATTAATATTCAGTCTTGTACTTGTCAGGAACCATAGGAAGACTAGTTCTCATCTGTTGTACTTGCACTTAATAGGACTTCTAGGTAACATAGTTCTGAAATTTCTAGGGGCTACCTCACAGAGACAGCTTGCCTGAAAAATGAAGACAAGCACTGTGGAAATAAGAGCTTAGAGATTGAGAGCAATGAAGCCTGTAGGATGTCATTTGTGCTCCTGGATCCAGCTATCCCTGAAGCTACATCTACTCCTGGTATGCCCAGGTATGTAAACCAATCCCTTTTCTTCTTTCATTTAAACCAATATTATTGAATTTCTCTCATTCTCTCTTCGAAGACCAATATGTTTAATTATTGCTATACCAGTTATGGATTTAATTGTGTCCCCCCAAAAGATATGTTAAAATCCTAACATCTAGTATCTCTGAATATGATCTTATTTAAGCATAGGGTTGTTACAGATATAATTAAGTAAGATGTGGTCACACTGAGTAGGGTGGGTCTTTAATCCAATATGATTGACATCCTTGTAAAAAGAGGTGAAGAGATACTCAAGGAGAAAATAGTAGCAGAGACTGGAGTTGCCTCTCTGTGTGTGTGTGTGTGTGTGTGTGTGTGTGTGTGTGTGTGTGTAGTTTCTACATCAGATACAGCTTTCTATGAGGCTGATAAATATAAGTACTTGGGAGTATTTTATGGATCAATGAAATATTAATGGACCTGGAGGTGCTTTAAGTGTATTTATAAAGCTAGGTTATCTATAGGTCAAATACCATTGTAGCAAATGCAACTGTAATGAATATCTTTGATAAATTTGGATTTTAAGCCCCAACACATGTCCTACTTATTTCACACAATATGTGCTCTAGGCTCACAATTCCTTAATGCAATTTTGAAATCCAAGCAACCACCTGAAACAGTGAAACAGCCTGATATATGATATAAACATTATATACATGTATATTATTTACATATATGTGTGTGTATATGTATATATGTATGCATATATATTTCTTTTAAAAATTTCTTTTAAAAATTTATCCTGCTGAATGGGAACATTCATGTTTTACTGTAGAAATACTGGATTTGATTACAGGGATCTGTCCCAGTCCCTTTTGGGAGTGTTAACTTAATAAATTCTGAGTCAAATCACCTGCGACCCTAGTAAAATTTAAATTTGAGATATATTGGACCTAAGGTATTCCAGATGGACGATTATGGACCTGCACAACCCTATATGATCATTTCTTCAGGATGCATCAGAAAAGCATTTGAATTATAATTGATAATATTAGACATTTCATGGAAACATTAAGAGACTACAGATAGAGAAATTACACAGATGCTAATACTTATATTTGCCTGTCCCACTAATTTTATGAAACATTTATGGCACAATCATCTATTTTGTTTTGTGGGTGGGGAGGGGAGGTCTGTCTTCCTGTGAGCTCTGTGAGGTTAGGGACCGGGATGCTTATTTGCACGACTGTGTCCCAAATATGTAACTGAGCCTGATAAATAGGAGAAGACTGATAAATATATAGAAGATGCAATTATTAAGTCAGTGGAGGAGACTGGGGATCAGATTTCAGGTGACCCACCCAATTTCTGGGTTTCGTGGGCTAGCACTCAGATCTTTCATGTTTTTTCTTCCCATACCATCACTGTCTCGCTAAAATGAAAAGAATGTGGAGCCCTTTCTAAAGTAATCAAAGGGATTAGAACATAAAGAAGGAAGAGGAATGCAAGCGGTCTTTGTTTCAGTTGGACAAAGCTAACCAGTCTGTGTAAATAGCCAAGAGCCTTGTTTCTAGATAAAAGAAGACTCTCATCGGTTCTAATCTGAGAGCATCATTGGCAGTGAGAGATTGTAAAAGCAAAATATTCACTTTGAAAAATGAAACCCATTAAATTTGAGGCATTGTAATTTTCTATTGTGAGACCGTGGTACCCGCGATTAAATTCTATTGTGTGTCTACAGTCCTTGTTACCGACGATGTGTCGTGTTATTAACTGAGATTCTAAGAATATCAGCTCTCCATAGCTGAAGTGCTGTTTGCTCCTCATGTGAAATAATTTGCATACATCTAAGAATTCATCCTTGAATTGTCTCTTTCCCTTCTTCCCTCTATTGTACTAGAAGCCTGTCCTGCAGTCTACCCCTCCACATAGATTCTGTGTGTGTTTCCTTCTCTGCCCATGTGGTCCCATCTGGACAACTCCAGCCCATCCGGAGCCAGTCTGTATGCTCTCCATTCTTGACCCGACAAGCAAACTGCTCTCTTAAAAGGTGGAAACTCTCTTAGATTGTGTTCCCCAGAAGGAGACCCTGAGATGAGGGTTTGTGTGAAAGCAATTTTTTAGGAAGTGCTTCCTGGGAAGACAAAAGAGGAGTGGGAAATTAGCCAGGAAGAGAAGGAGATGGAGCAAACATGCAATCTCGGTGAGTCCTGGCGAAGGTGACTTGGGGTCAGCCCACGGGAGAGCTTTGGAGTAAAGACCACACTTCAGATGTCCCCACCTCAGGAGCAAGGGAGCTGGGGCATGGATGCTCCTCGCATCCTTCAGTCATTTGTAAAGGCTACAGCTGTGGTTCTCAGACAACTCATGCTCTGCATATTCTGGAAGAGCAGTATCCACACAACGGCCCCAGAAAATAAGCATGGTAGTTACTTTCATTCTACTGGCAAGGAAACTGAGGCACAGGGCCATTATGTAAATCGCACATGACCGCGCGGTCAAGAGAGGGGGAGACAGAATGTGACCCTGGAGGGGTCTGTCTTCTTACCCATAGCTTCAGATGATGCTCTAGCATCTCACACACGAGAGCAGTAGACAGCAGCAGAAGTGCCTCAGGAAGTCTACAAAATTACTGCCTCATAACTTTGCAGTGTCAAGGTCACAGAAGTCAAGGAAAGACCAAGGGACTAGGCCGGACTGAAGAGGATAGAGGCATTAAAAACTAAATGCAATAGGTGATTCTGAACTTGATCCTTTTATTACAAAAGGCATCATTAGGACAGTTGGAGACACATGAATGGGATCTGAGGATTAGGTGGTAGGAATATATCGTGTTAGTTTCCTGATTTTGATGCTTGACTGTGGTTATGTAAGAGAATTTCCTCATAGGAAATACACAATAAATGGTTTAGGGCAGCAGGCTAGCAACGTACTCTTCTAGACTAGGGGGAAAACGGTTTCTTTTTATTACTAGCCACTTCCCTGCCCTTTTGAGATGACTTCAAAATAAAATAATAAAATACTCAAGCAACACTTATTGAATAATTATCTTAATTACAATTCTTAGCTTTGAATTTCAAAATAGATATTTAGTAAATCAGGGTCTTAAAAGCCAGGCGTTTACAGGAAACCACTGTTACTCTGGGTATTTCCCAAACTGGGCTTGTATATCTCAGGAACCGAGGCTTGGTGGGCAGACCACAAAGTGACACTTTGAGTGGGAAAGGGGAGGTTATGGATTCAGAGAAATTTCTGATCACATACGATGGGAAAAGGCACTGGGGGCCAGAAGGAGGAGCCCAGAAATGTGGCAGGATTGAGCAGGGCAGGAATTCTGAGAGGAGTATCCTGGTTCTAGGTTTGCGGTTGTCTAGAACTTTGGGTCTAGACAACTCTTCAGGTGGAAATTTGAAAAAAATGTCAGCCCTACAGGGAAGCATTGTGTTGGGCACAAGGGTACCTCTGACTTGGCTTGTGGCAGGAGAATGGGCCACCTGGGCAGCCTCATCATAGGGCTTCCCATAGCCCAGCGTGGTGGGGGAATAGTCAACCTCTATACCAAAGGGGATGTAGAGGAGATTTGGAACCATTTGCATGGAAGAAGACTGGGTTCGGGAAAGGGAAGTTTAAGTGACTCGGACTTTATGCTCAGAGGCAATGATCCATGGTCTCTAACTCCAGAGTTGCCAATGCAGAGCCCAAAAGAGCAGATGAGTTCAGCTCCCCCTTGGTGGGCACTAGCCAGAGTGCTCTTTGAGCAGGGGGCCATACTACGTGACAGCAGTTGCAGTAAGAATGGAGGGTGGTGCCTAAAGACTGTGAGCAGGAGGAACCAATGTGGAAGGAGAATTTGTGGGCCAGACAGACCTTCCCAGAACTATGAGGGCATAACCTTCCCATGATACCCTAATACATTTCAGGGAGTGGATACCTGAAACTAGAGAGAACCCTGGAAGATGACTCAAAAGAAAATTTAACAGAAAGAGTCGTAATGCCCTTAACTGATAAGTTCAGGGATTTCTATTGTCAGTAGTAATGAAGCTTCAGAACAAAAGGATTATTGGGGCACCAGTTAGGCATCTGACTCTTGAT
This sequence comes from Ailurus styani, assembly GCA_002007465.1. Classification (NCBI taxonomy): domain Eukaryota; kingdom Metazoa; phylum Chordata; class Mammalia; order Carnivora; family Ailuridae; genus Ailurus; species Ailurus styani. The sequence goes on from LNAC01000171.1 coordinate 1,489,845, forward strand.
CTTGGCCCTTGATCTCAGGGTCATGAGTTTGAGCTCTGCATTGGGTGTGGAGCCTACTTTAAAAAAAAAAAAAAGAACAAAAGAATGATATGTTAAAGAAAATGATTTATATACTCTGTTTCTCCCACATCACTTTTTTACACACTTGAGTCATAGTTATAAATGTCAACTTCTTTATAGAAATGATGCAGGTGATAAAAGTAATTAGGAAGATGAGGATGAGGCTATCAGCATCCTTTGACAGCATGTTCAGATGAGGCTCTGCCAGGAGAGCTGAGTCTTGGCTGCAGAGAAGGAGCCATTGAGAGGAAAATTGGGAGACAGGGTTCTGGGAAGAAACAGCTCAGGCAGAAGCCTTGAAATGTGATTACCCTTGGCATGTGTTAGATCACAAAAGGAGGCCAGTGGGGCTGGAGCTTGGGAGGTCAGGGCAGGAGAGGCGGGGGATGTGATGAGGAAAGAGAGGTGGGCAGGGCCCAGACCACATAGGGCTAGTAAGTAGCTCTGGATTTGATTTTAAGTGCAATGGCAGCCATGATAGAGTTTTGAGGATGAGTACATGGGATTTAATTTGTGTCTAAAGTGATCGTTAGGGGCGTCTGGGTGGCTCAGTGGGTTAAAGCCTCTGCCTTCAGCTCAGGTCATGATCTCAGGGTCCTGGGATCGAGCCCCATGTCGGGCTGCCTGCTCAGCAGGGAGCCTGCTTCCTCCTCTCTCTGCCTGCCTCTCTGCCTACTTGTGATCTCTCTCTTTAAAAAAAATAAAATAAAGTGACTTTTATGGCCTGTTGAGAAGAAAATAGAACCTGGAAGAATAGGAAAGAAGCTCCTGCAATGAATGGCCCAAGGTGGAATGAAGTGAGTGGATTCAGGATATAATTGGGAGGTGAAACTACCCAAACTTGCTCGTGGATTGACTGTAGGGAAGAAAGACCTTGATGGTAATTCCCAAAGTTTTGGCTTGAATAAGTCAGTCATCAGGGTGGTGGGGGTAATGAATTCATTGGCTAAAGTAGGAAGTCTGGAGCAGAACAGTTCAGGTGGGGTGTCATTGCTCTATTACTGGCTCATGCTTGGCTATTTACTGATAATCTACACTAATGAACATGAGTCTGTCTAACCGCAATCTGCCCTTCAAACATCAAGATGATGACACGGCACACAATGTATCTTATATAAAACAACTTCCGAGGCCATGTGTTTCTAGTATAAGGTTTTTATTTAGTTAGCAATTGATTAACGATGCTGTTTGGACTTGAACGCCTCGCTATAATTAAAATAACTCCCAAATTTATCACCTGAGCCCTGAATTAAGGACCCACCGAAGCCGTCACATGATGAAGTAAGTCTCCATGTTCTGTTCTCTTCAGTATGAACGACCCATGTAGTTTTTTTGACACGTGTAATATTTGACATCAGTCAATAAAAAAGTACAACAGAAATATTCCATGTTTAAAGGAGAGCTGGGAAAAAAAGACTAAGAAAATTCCATATTGCATAAAAGAAAGAGATTGCCACCAAAGTGAAAGGAAATCAATGGGACGACTTTGGAGACCCATTTCAATCTGTTGTTGACATTGTTTTCTGGGAGTAATTTTCTCAAAATGTTAACAGTATTGAGTTTGCCTATTGCTTCTATTATTTTTGACCTTGCATTAGTGTGGGCTAATCTCACATGCTATAAAATTTCCTTTCACAGCTAAAATTATTGTGTGACTCTGGAGGAAACCTCCAATCAGGTCAGGCAACCCCCCTCAGGATTCTGATGAGTGTATAAGCGGCAATAATGAGTTATGTTGACTTCCAATACACTTTTGTGTTGTTTACATTTTATTAAATGGTTTAAGCAGGGCCATCATATAAATGATCAACATATTGACTGAAATACTCAAGCCTGGATGAATTGAAGGCCACAGACAGCCAACCAGATTGGCCAGCTTGAACTGGAGTCAATAGCACAAATACATATTTGGCCACAGAATCGAAGCCCACTTCATATTCACTGTTCTGAAAACCCAGCTAAATAAACGGCTACGAAGTATACCCGTTGAAGATGCCCTCTCTAATTACCCAGGAACTCCCTTCCCAGCTAGGCCCCTCCAAAAAGCAAAGAATCCAAACTGAATGAATTCAGCAGAATTAAGGAGCATTGATGAGGACAGAGTGAAGGAGAACCCAAAAGCTCTTACATGGTTTTCCTGGGGAAAAGACTAGATTCGTCGTTGGCTCTGAGCGGGGGAAATTCAGCCATTGTACTTGCAAAGGGTTTATGAAGTACAGTCACAACATGTCATTAACGTCCCATCCATTCCCCACCTTTTCCATCCCACATATCTCCATGGGGGTTCAAACTACCAGTGCGCCACTCTCCCCAACCCACCCCTTGCCTTTGATGCTGTAGTTGCTCAGCCTGCCTGCAAAGAAATTTCAGGATTTACTGGCACAATGCTAATGGGTTTGCCCACAAATACTTAGAAGAGTATCGCTAGAGAAGTTAATTTGCCTCTTAATGATTTAATTATATGCTACATCTCTGCTGTTCCAAGAATCACAATGTTTCTTATTCTCTGCCACTGCTGAGGATGCTGATTTTGGAGACTTTTGGAAAAGAATGACAGAGAGAGAGGGTTTGAGAGAGGGGCATTGAGTTATTCGGGGGTGAGGGTGGGGAGGAGCATTTTTTCCATGCCACAAAATAACCTTCCTTACTCCTCTATAACGGAGTGAGGGGAGGTCTTTCAGGATCAGTGATGATCATTGTAAGAAGTGCTGTGATTTTTATTCACATTGTCTTGACTAAGTCTGTGAAGTAATATTCGTCTTTATTTTTATGTGAGTTCAGTAGGTTACCTGGCTTGTCTGACACAGAGATAGAGATTGATGTGCTAGGATCCAACTGGGGTCTTTTGCCCTGAAACCCAACTATTCGAGCCTACCTTTCTGTGGCTTAACAAGCCTTACCTCATAGTGAAGGTTGGGTTCTTTGGAAGCTGAATTGGAGGTTCAAGATGTTTATTGGGATCAATGTCTATAAAAAGAAGGGGAGGAAGGAGGATTTCACAGAAGCTCAAGTCAAGTTGAAATGTAGGCTCAATAGAGCCTTGGCCAGCCCTGTGGGGAGGTCCGGGGCTGGTATTGTACATCATGGCATCCCACATTGGGCAAAAATGGCCAAACCGTCATACCCCCATCCTGCCTGGCTCTATCATCATAGCAGTGGCTCCAAGGGCAAGATCTGGGGCCCGCTGGCATTTCTCAGCTGTGGCAGCTCCCGGATTCAAAAAGAGACAGGTGGGCAGCAAGTCTTACCCTGAAGGGAGGTGTGGGTGGTGTCTCTGGTGTCTCCAACACACCGTTTTCAGGTATATCTATAGAAACACTAATCACTCAAGAGAGACACAGAAGAAGAAAGAGAAAGATTGTAGGTTCTGGACCAGGAAGTCAGAATTCATGTCCCAAATGCATCTCTTCCCAACTGGGGCATCGTGGTAGTAGGTTAGCTGAACCTGGAGACCAACCCAAATTGTAAAAGTGGCATACTGGTAGCAGGTTCTCCACTTAGGATAAGGACCGGGTCCCTCTCTCACTCCTCCTGCTTGTGTGTCCCTCTCTCATTGTGTTTCTTTTTGTCAAATAAATAAATAAAATCTTAAAAAAAAAAAAAGGATAAGGACTGGGAATAATTTCTGTAAAATACCTCTGGTCAGTGGAGGGTATTTTTATGAGCCTCTGGTGAAAAAGTCCGTGTTCTGGGTCACCCATTAGTCTCTCAGATTCTGATGTAAATGTACCTTCTCTTGGTTATTAGCATTCTCTTTCTGCTCAGGCTCCTCGAAGCACCATGAGACCTCTTCTACCCACAGCTGGACTGTCCTCTAGTGTCTTCATTGTAAGATCCCATCCCAGAGAGGCTGGGAACCAAAGAGGGCATTCCTTCGAGCTTGGAGTCCTATGAACCCTTGTACCATGCTGGTGATAGCCCCTCCCTGGAACTCATGGCAGTTTCCAGAACATGGGTTTCTCTTCTTTGTTTTGGGCTGCAAGAGGAGACAAGGGCCAGGGCATCTGGGTAGAGCTGGAGGCCAGAGGTGACTGCACACCAGGATTTAGTGGAGGCAGAAGGATCCTCCTGAATATTTATTGAGTGCTTATTACATGCCACCATCAAGTCATGCCTTTTGCATGAATTTTCTCATTCAGTCTTCACAACAATTTGAGGTGTTATCCCTGGTCATATTTTAGTGAGAAAACAGAGGCTTATAAAAGATGAGGGAACTTCTCCAGTCCCTACAGCTAGCGAGTGTTGGCGCTCCGAGTTGATCTGGGGCAGTCTGACACCAGGCTCAGAGTGAGAGGCAGATGGGGAATGTGAGGAAGGTTTAGCACATTCACTTCTGTGCAATCTGTGAGGTCTTACAATTCCTGTGTTGGCCTCAGTGCTGTGGAGCCCAGCTCTCTTTCATTACTGAAAGTCTCATTTTTCTATTTATTCAGTTACTTCTGGCTCCGATTTTATCTTTCTACAGATCAGATACCTCCCAGGTTCTGTTGTGGGCGCATGCATGTTTGACATACATATGAGAAATAAAGTTGACAATTGTTAGACTCTTAGGAAACTCACTGGCAATCTGCAACAGTCCTTCCCTGTTCATTGGACTTTTCCCTCTGATGATTGTCAGTTTTTATATGTTCTCTGTCTTCATGCCTGATTTTGAGGGGAATAATTATCAGCTTTACTCAGATGATGTTTATCAGTTAAATTGCACTACAGTTTCACATAAGGTAATCACTGAGTGTAGAATTCTAAAGTCAGATTCTTCTAGATTAAAAAAATCCCAGCTCTACCATTTATGGGCTGTGTGACCTGACCTTGGCCAATTTTGTAAGCTTTCCTTCTCAAACTTTCCATCTGCAAAATGGGCATGATATTACTTATGGAGTTGTCCAGTGAGATAATGAACTTAAATGCCTGGAACATAGTAAGTGCTCAGCAAATTTTTATTAGTGTTATTACACACAGTTTTCTATGAAAAGAGAAGAGATTTGAGGTTGTGTTTTAATTACACAGCAGGATGGCTTTTGTTATTATTTGTTTGATTTTTTTTCTTTCTTTAGGTCATGAGGAAAGGGCATAAGGAACAGCAGTGATTACTAATACGCTATCTGTTTCATCTCCTGAATGGTTTTTTTCAAAAGGAAATGAGTTGAAATGGGGTCTTTAAAGGGTGGAGTGGAGACAACTGAAAAACTCGTGAACCATCAAAGAGGTCCAGGTGGATTTGGTTTCTCAGTGGACACAAAGGGACTTCCTTCCTCAGTGAAAAAGAATCACCAAGTGATGAACCAAGCACCCTCTTTGAAAATTTCCCCGTGTATTTGTCCCTAGAGGAGTGTGCCTCAGGGAGATTTATTGTTCGAAGCTTTTAGCCTCGAGCTTCATTTTAAAAGTATGTATTTCCCTAGAAACAGAGTAGCTCCATTTAAAAGTCACAGGTGCCCCCAAGCTCTGCTCGGAAGATTACCTCAAGTTTCATTTAATACCAGCCTCATACCTGGAGGCGAATTATTTATTTCCTTGCTCTGAGAATGGATTATCCTTCCACTTCCCATTTCCGTCCCTGCCATCTTGAGGATGGAGACCCATGCCCCGAGAAATGAGAAATAAGCAGGAGGAAAGCCTGAGCCCTACGAATATGCAGAAATATTTAAGTCCAGGGCATCACCTGCCTGGCAATTTGATCCAATCGACTCCTGTAGGGTGTGTTAGTTGGAGCTCCCCCTCCCCCCAACCAGGGCCAACCTGGCGATGGGGCTTGGGGTATAGACGTTCATGCAGAGAAGAAGCCCATTGAACACTGGTAAAGGTGTGAAGCCAGACAAGGATAGGAAGGCATGCTGTCCAGGAAGCTGACTCCCACCTGGGACCCTGGAGACAGTGAAGACGCAGCTCTGAGTTATCCGTGTTGGGGCAAAGGAGCTGGATGTTTGTATGTGTTTCCCATCAGTCAGTAGTTGAGGGCTGCTTCCAGAGGCATCGATGCTCTGGCCCCTTAGGCCTGCCTCATTGTGGAAAGGGTGGACCTGGAAGCCAAGAAAGCCCTCAGGCACGAAGGATATCAGGGCAGCCTGCCTGGACATGACAAGGGCTGAGAAGACCTGGGTGAGCACTGGTGACATTGGCTAAAAGTTCTATCAGTGGGTTGCGTCTTTGGCTTCTGTTTTAAGTCTATTTAGGTCATGGGCTTGGAGCTGAGATGATGTGGATGATTAAGGTCAAGTTCTGTCCTTCTGATGTTCATGGTTTAGTGAGGGATTCAGGGGAGAGAGGCAAGTAACAAATAATTTTGGGCCAGTGATTCTGGGATTATGATTGATTGCACAGTGTGTGTGTGTAATTTGTGCCAGGTGGTACTCGAAGTACTCTCTTAGGTTAACTTGTTTGATCCCCAAGATGTACATACCCTACAAGATGGGTACCTTCACTGTCTAGTTTAGAGATAAAGAAACAAATTTCAAGGTTTTCAGCCTATCCGTGGCAGAGCCAGGATTTGAACACAAGCTTTCTGGTTCCAAAACCCTGGCCTTTACTGCTACACTTTACACATCAGGGGTCCTCAACTTTGTCAATATTGATATTCTGAGCTGAATACTTCTTTGACCTGGGCTGTTCTGGGCATTGTACCATGTTTAGCATATCCCTGACCTGTACTCGCTAGAAGCCAGTAACACCTCCCACTCCTCTGTTCCTACCTTCTGAGTTGTGACAACCGAAAGGGTCTCCAGACATTGCTGTGGGTCCACGAAGGTGCAAAGGGCCCTTTTATAGATCATCCACTGTCTATGATAAGTCAGACAGCATTTCCTAGGAAGTGTACATAGAACACAGGCAAAGTCCTTTCTTCTCGACTGCTCAATCTTCCAACAAAATAGGAAGGGAAGTGGTATTTTGGAGCTCATCATATCTGTGAATCAATAGCCAGATGTTTTTCAGTGCAGAGAAAATGGAAGGAGGTATCAAGTCATTAAAAAGTAAGATGTTGGGGCGCTTGGGTAGCTCAGTGGGTTAAAGCCTCTGCCTTCGGCTCAAGTCATGATCTCAGGGTCCTGGGATCGAGCCCCGCATCGGGCTCTCCGCTCAGTGGGGAACCTGCTTCCTCCTCTCTGTCTGCTTCTCTGCCTACTTGTAATCTCTCTCTGTCAAATAAATAAATAAAATCTTAAAAAAANGACTGCTTCTCTGCCTACTTGTAATCTCTCTCTGTCAAATAAATAAATAAAATCTTAAAAAAAAAAGTAAGATGTTTTTTGTGCATCTGAGTCGTGAACTAGGCATTCTTGCCTACTGCACTCTGCTCATGCCCTTTGAACAGACTGTCATTGTGTTTACATGTTGATGTAAACGCTTGCAGCTTGATTAGCTGTACGGTTCATGAAAAGACCGTTGGATGAGACTAGGTGGTGAGCTTGGAACTGCTTGTTGTATTATTTTCCATTTCCTTGGGCTATTTTATTCATGATGTTTTAGAGCTCTGTTTTGAACTCCCCTCACCCAAGTGAATAAATCCCTCTTCTTTCTGTCACAAGCCTGGAGATTCCAAGCTTTATTTTTCAAATCCTCCAAACCCCGTTTTATCCATGTGGCTTCTTAGAGTCGGTCAAGTTTGAAAACTGATCCTTGAGATTTTGGGATGTTTTGTGTGAGGACAATACTCATAGCTTTGGCATTAACGTGTCCTTATTTGTCTCCTTTCTCTTTTCTGGCAGAAACACTTTTTAATTCAATATCTTCCAAATTTAGCTTTATAGCTAATCTATGTGATTCAGTGTAGTGTTGAAAGCCTGAAGAATTCACCTTTTTCATTTGGTCATGAAAGTATGATCCTGTGATGCTGAAGCGTTCCTTATAACAAAGCATTTCCATGCGCCTTGGGATAACTTATTGAACAGTACTTTGTTAACTGCTTACAATTCTCTCTGCTCTCTGCTCACAATCCTCTATGACCCATGCTTTTGGTGGTTCCTGCTTCTAATCAAGAAATAAACAACCACTGGATGACTTAAATTCTGTCTATGGGCTATTTGTGAGAGATGAAATGCCACCATAGTCCAGAGTGTAGGCCCTGGGGTTGTTTAGAACTGGATTTGAATCCAGTCTTCAGCACGGTTAGCTTTGTGTGATTGAGCAAGTATGGAGACGGAATAGTGGTTTCCCCAAATATGTTGGTGCCCCAATCCCCAAACCCTGTCACTATGTCACCTTACCTGGCAAAAGGGACTTTGCAGATATGATTAAGTTAAGAATTGTGAGGTGGAATATTATCCTGGATTATCTGGGTGGGCCCAATATCATCATGAGAGGGGGATCACAGACAGGGAGAGAAATTGGAAGATGCTGTGCTGTTGGCTTTGAGGTTGAGGAAGAGACCACGAGCTAAGGGATACAAGCAGACTCCAGGGCTGGATAAGGTAAGGAAATGGGTTCTCCCCCAAAGCCTCCCAATGTAGTGCAGTCCAGCTGACACCTTGACTCTGACCCAGTGTGACCCATTTCAGATTCTTGACTTCCAAAAGGGTTAAGATAAATTTGTTTTAAGCCATTAAGTTTGTATTAATTTGTTACAGCAACAATAGTAAACTAGTCCAGCAAGCAACCTAATCTCTCTAACCATTGTTTGATTGTATGCAAAGTAGAATAATGAAAATATTTATCCCACTGGGCTACTGTGAGGTATAAATGAGAGATATACTTAGTGCTGGGCCTGGAGTAAAGTACATGCTTTAAGGTACTGAATTAGTCATGTGCTTTTGATTTTTCCATAGAGTAGTATCTCCGTCATGCTGCCTACTATTAAGTTTCCAAAATACCCACCCGTAATGGTTAATTTTGTGTGTCGACTTTGCTAGGCTATGGTGCCCAGTTGTTTGGTCAAACACTAGTCTAGATATTGCTGTGAATTCCTAGCATCTTTATTTGTGGATGTGATTAACATTCATAACCAGTTGACTTTAAGTAAATCAGATTACCCTTTATCCTGTGGGTGGTCCTCATTCAATCAGTCGAAGGCCTTAAAAGCAAAGACTGAGCTTTCTCGAGGAAGAAGTCATTCTGTATTAAGACGGCAACATAGAAACTCTGCCCGAGTTTTTTGCCTGATGACATGTCCTTCTGATTCAGACCCCAGGCTACAACATCAACTCTTACCCGAATTTCCTGCAAGTCTGCTCTACAAATCTTAGCCCTGCCAGCCCCTGTGATCATGTGAGCAAATTTCCTAAAATAAAGCTCTCTCTTTTCTCTGAAGAAGCTTCTTTCTTGAAGAACCTGTTTTCAATGAAGAATCTATTTCTGTTTTTCTGAAGATCCCTGACTCCTACACCATCCAAACCAAATGCAGTCCACTGAAAGATTTATGATCTTGAGAAAGGAAGAGATGGTACCAACAAGTACGTAACATTGAACTTCTTCTCCACTTTCCTAGATCTTTGCATTTCCTCACTGACATTTAAAGGGACTGCAACCTCAGTTATTTTCTTTCCTACCCCTTTGAACCCAAAGTGCGTAATTAGGGGTTATGGTAATACTAGAATCTCTTAGGACAAAATATCACAGCAAAAGATCTGGAATGGTTTTGTAACATTCTTTGTAATGGGGTTTGACCTTGAACTTAGAGTTGATATTCAGCATGGATGATTGGCGTTGCCATACCAATTTGTATATGGCTCCTTACAGTGCTCTAAGCCCCTCTAAATGCCCCCTGTTCTTTCCTGGGCACCTAAGCCTCTATCCTAGGACCCCCGACTGGTTAAGCAGCTAAAGGGTTAATGTGTGCACAAGGAATGGCTGCTCTGATGGGTTGGTGCTGGTGCTGTCCAGATTGTTGATTATTTTGCTGTTGTTTCTTCATAAAAGTAGTAGTTAATGAACAAAATACAATGAAGAATTTTCTAATTGTTCATGTCGTAAATGTCTATAGTTATGCAGTTTCACTGTATGTTATCAGTTTAAAGAAAAAAAATAGGGAAAAATCTCCCTATTTCATTCCTTTTCTTGGAGAAAATTTTAAATCTTCATTCTCAAACTATTTTTTTTTAGGATTAGTGTACCGTGTCTCTTGTTTACTTTTTTTCCTTAACAGACAGGAGACAAATGTGACTATTTTCAATTGGACAAATATTTAGATTTTCTCCTATGAAGATCATTCTCACTGTCTTGCTTGCTGATTCACATATAATTCTTCTGTATAAATTTTTTTGTTATTGGCCTTGGAAGAAAAAAAAAACTAACTCATTCATACTGTTGGACTATCTTCCCCCAATTTCATAGAGAAAGTAATTTGCCAAACACAAGGATTTGATCAATAAACAACTTGCAAACCCTAGGAGGCCTTTAAAGGGATTTGGATTGTCAAACACTGACTCAGGATTTGTTCTGGTAGTTGTTAAAAATTACATAAACATAAGTTGCTTTTTTTTTTTAAACTTCAATCAACCAAAGAGTTGGTAGTAGGAGAAGATTTGGCCCTGTTATTGATTAGTTGTTATAGATTCTCTTCCAAAGAAAGTTAATCAACAAAGTGTTGACAATATCAGCAATGTCTTGCATCTTTCTTGGAAATTGTTACTTAAAATTGTGGAGTTATTCTACACCGCTCCTTCCTGCCAGGAAACAATAGAGGTGAGATTTTTTTGCTTCACACCAAAGTTTCTAGGAGCCCTTGGGCCATTCCTGTCCCTAAACTAAGTGCCACAGTACTGGTAGGCAGGTCTGTTAAGCTGGCAAAGGGTAGGTATTCCCTAAAACACATTCCGAACTGAGCTTCCTGTTGGTAAAGGCCACACCCATCTTATTAACCCAAATTCCCAGCACCTAACAGGACTGGCCCAGAGTGCTCTGTAAATATAGGAGATTTCAATATATGTCAAGTTTGCCTTCTAGAAAAGTAAACAGAGAGTGATTTGTTCTCTCCTATATGTGATATTATAAGAAAAGGCAATTTATTAGTAAAGTGTAGGCAATTTATCAACAGGTATTATTTAGTTTTTGACAGATGCTGAGAGTACACAAGAAGAAAACACAACTTATTAAGGGGGGGGTGCCTGGGTGGCTCAGTCGTTAGGTGTCTGCCTTTGGTTCAGGTCATGATCTCAGGGTCCTGGGACTGAGTCCTGTGTTGGACTCTGCTCAGTGGTGAGTCTGCTTCTCCCGTTTCATCTGTGATCTCTCTTGCTTTCGCTCTCTTTCAAATAAATAAATGAAATCTTTAGAAAAGAAGCAAAAAAGAAAACACAACTTATTGAGAAAAAAATCTCTATGTGAGTGTTACTTTCAGTTGAATTTAGTGACAAATAAAAGAACATGAGCCACCTTCCTAGATCTTGAACATATAACACATTAAATTCACAAATACTGTCCATACATGTAAATAATACTTAAGATAAATTATATTAATAGTGAAAAAGTAAAAAGTGTTATATAATCATTTCTCTTTTAAAAGGTGGACTCTGGACTCCTGGAATGGGGCAGGGGGAATCTCAGGAGCCCGTAAGTTCTAACATCAAAGGCAGAAGCTGTGCAAGGAGACCGGGAAGGAGGACGTTACCGAGGTGGAGGGGAATGTGGGAGGGAAACCCACAGCCAGTTTCTCAGGTCCATGTGGACATTTGGGAGACTAGAGGCAGGACAGAGGGCAGCTGCCGGCCCCAGGAGGCCTCCACTCTCTCCTAGCCAGAGACTTCTCCTACCAGAAATGTGAAGTATGGCTTACCATGAAATACCTCCTTAAAAGTTCGTTCTAGAAGTACACAATGATGAGCAATATTTATGATCTCCAGTATCTATCGCCTTCATTAGCAAGGAAATGATAGCTTTCCAATTCATCCTCACAACCCCACCTTTGTGACGATTCCTCCTCCTTTTATTCCTGACGTGGCTTTTGAAAGTAGCTTCCTTATCTTATGCCTGTCCTTTTTTTTTTCCCCAACATTCCATCCTTTGTTCCCTCTGCTGTAGCCTGGGCCCTGGTTTGTGTTGTGCCAGGCCCAGGAAGGAAGAGGGTTTAATAGAACAAGTAAAGATGACATGACTTTTTATAATGAAATGGGAAGATAAGTATTTTAACCTGGTGGTTCTCTATTTCTAGAGATAAAATATTAACATTTTCTATTAAAAAATTAAAAACAATTTTAATGTGTTCTCTGTGTGGGCAAGGACTGTCTAAACTTAAAAAAATTATTGAAATTGCACAGGACACATTAACAATTTAAATAAAATTTCTATACTTAAAAAAGTAGCATAAACCCTATGAAAAGGCACACTATGAAAATGGATCTATATGGGCAACTTGCATGGATCAAAAGGTGTAAATATATTTACTATTGAAGAGCTAATGCAAACCAATTTTTAAAGACTAAGGTCTATGGAGAAAAGTGGGGAAAAGACCAACTACTCAATTCCTCCAAGAAGAAATGCAAAAGGGTAATAATCATTTGAAAATGTTCAACCCTAGTAAGAAAAAAATTTGTATTAAAACAAGATCTCTTTCCTCCTATTTATAAACAAGTACAAATTTTAAGAAATTCTTGGGGCACCTGGGTGGCTCATTTAGTTAAGCATCCAGCTCTTGGTTTCGGCTCAGGTCATGATCTCAGGGTCATGAGATCGAGTCCTGCGTCAGGCTCCACGCTCAGTGGGGAGTCTGCTTCCCCTTTCCCTCTCCCTCTGCTCCTCCCTACCTTCTCTGTTTCTCTCTCTCTCTTTCTCAATAAATGAATAAATCTCTAAACCTTTAAATAAATTAAAATAATAGTCAATGCTCGGAAGAATATGGTGAATCTGTCCCAGGGGGGCCAGATATGGGCATTTTCTGTTTCTCACCATTTCTCTATCTCTCTCCTGATCTTAATTTATGGGACCTTCTTGTTAAATTTATCCTTTTGTGTCTCTTTGTCCCCCCCCGCCCCTTTTTTTGCCACTGTGCTTTGTTAATGCCACCAAGTTATACCTTGACTGTCTTCCCAAACTTGACTCTCAAAAGGAATTCCTGGTTCTTTATGCAAATAGTCTACTTCCTCCCTGGAGTTCTGGCTGCGAAGGGAGGAAGCTGCCATAGAAGGTCACCAGTTCACACCAGTGTACTTGGATTTTACCAGTTTTAGTACTGAAAGTCCCTGTGAAAAACTCTCCATCCTGGATAAACTGGAAGAACTGGTTACCCTCCTGTTCTGTGCCATTAAATAAAAATCCTGTTGCGCCATTTTCCCGGTGAATTCATTGCATAGGGTTTCCCAAACTGGGTGGCTTAAAACAACAGAAATGAAGTCTGTCATCCCTTTGAAGGCTGTGAAGTGTGAAATGAAGCTGTTAGCAAGGTCAGGCTGTCTAGGAGAGAAACTTCCCTTGGCTGTTCTAGCTTCTGATAATTGCTGGCAATCCTTGATATTCCCTGGCTTAGTAGATACATTGGTCCAACTTTGCCTCTGTCACCACACGGTCATCTTCTCCCTGTGTGTCTTCACATAGTTTTCCCTTTGTATTGTGCCCAGATTTCTTTTTTTATAAGGACACCAGTCATATTGGATTAGAGCCCATTCTAAATGACCTCATCTTAACTTGGTTAATTCTGCAAAGACCTTATTTCCAAGTAAGGTCAAATTCTAAGGTACTGAGGTTTAGGATCTCAACATATCTTTTAGGGGAGACATGATTTAACCCATAACACTCAGTCTTGCATTTCACTGGCTCTTGGACAATAAACTCTTTAGTGTAAATCATGGAAGACTGTGAGTTCAGGGTCAAGACATTTGTACTTCATCCAGTAGGCATCAATGAGTCATTGATGGCTTCTGAACAAACGAGTGACATGCTGTAAGTGCCATTTTAATATCATTAACATGGAAATAGTGTATATGATAGATTGGTCCATGATGGGAGCTAGTTATTAGGACCATGAGAAATCCCCTGGGCCTATGCCCGGCTACATCCACCACCTCCTGCTGAGATCAGCCTTTTGTTCAAGAGACATCACATCGCTTCTCTTACTTTCTCAGAAAAGACATATAAGACTTCTGCAGACATCCTCTCTGGTGCCCAGAGTTAGATTCCTATTAAATTGTGGCTAAGGGACTCTGATCACCCTCTTATGAAAGATTCCCTTATCAAATAATAGGGAAGGATTTCATTTCTTACCAATTTCCTCATGCTCAACCCATATGCTTAAGTCTTTCTTGTTGTCCTGGTTCTCTAAGTATTGATATTCCCTCCTCTCCTCATTACACATCCAGGTATACACCCAACCACACTTCAGCCTGGACTCTGACTTCAAGTTCGTATATACCTTCTGCTTCGTTTCTTGGTATTTGAGAATAATTTACATTCTCCTCCTTAATTAGACTTCTTTGACTTTAGTCTTGGCATCTTTCTTTGGTCTCAAGATTAAAACTCCTGTTAATGATCCAGGGATGGTGGAGGGGGTGGATAGCACCCACTTGCCGTGGCCTTGGGTTTATGTATTACTTTAGCCATTCTGCCCTGCTGACATGACTCTGAGTTTTAGGCTCTGTGAGCGAGCTTCATTCTCTGAAATCCCCAAGAAAGTCAATAAACTCTTGGAGGAAGGACAGTGAGGAAGTTGAAATCTCTAATACCTAACATTACATCATCTTGACCCATTCACACCCCTTTCTTAGATAATCAGCTTTATTCATGGCTTAGTAGATTTATCCCTAGATGCCTGATCTTGGACCCCACTTTGTTGGAGAAGGAGTGGGCATCCAAACAAGATAATCAGATCAGATAGTTTTTCTCCCCAAATTCAGAATGATACAGAGACTGGATTAGTTAACTGGTGTAGAGCACAAACTGGAGATTCTTATCAATTTGGGGTCTTAGGCTGACATTTTGGAATATCCATGATGATCTACTTGTAAGGGTATTGAACACAGGAGTCTGTCTTCAGAGAAGGAAGGAATATTTGACCAATACTGATTGAGATCAAGTATGGATCAAGAAGGGTCAGCCTCTGAGTTTCTAGGCTTTGGGGATATGGGATTGAAATGGCTTTGCCTCCTGGAATTTGCTTTATAGAAGTAGGAGAAAGACAATAAACAATACTGCTTGAAATTTTGCTGTCGAGTGAAGAGCTCTGATGAAAGGATAACAGAATAGGGACACAGAATAATGGGAGGAAATTCTGCTATTTTAGATAAACTAGCCAAGGAAGGCCTCTCTGAAAGGTCCTACCTGAGGAGGAGCTTGAATGAAGGGAAGGAGAAAGCCACATGGGCATATGGGGAAAGAACACTATGTAGGCAGAGGGACAGGTGCAAGAGCCATGAGGTATGATGTTTTAAAGGACTCTCCTCTTGCTGCTATCTGGAAGGCAAATGGAGGTGGGGGAAGAGATGAAGTGAACAGAGAGGAGGAGAGGAGGAGATTGACCAGCTGTCTGTCCTGGAAACCCTCCCTTTGTTTTCTTTGGTTTAGAAATTTTCTGCATACTTAAGGCAGATACTTTTTTTACTTGGTCAAAGGGAGTTGGATTTCTGTTCCTTGCAGTCAGATTTTCTCCCCGAGTAAGACAGAGCTCCTATGAGCCTGAAATATGGTGGAAGTAACGCATAAGGAGAAAAAGGGATGGCCATAGAACGTACCATGGTAATACATTTATAGGACATAATCATGTCTTATTTTTAACTGTAGGTGGTGAAAATATAATTTAGTATGCAGAAAGATCATTCTCCAACAGTAGTTCTCAACTGAGGGTGATTCCTCCCTCCAGGGAATATTTGCCAAGTCCGATGACATTTTTGATTCAGTGGGAGGTAGTTCTACTGGCATCTAATGGGTAGAGGTCATGGGTGATGCTAAACATCCCACAACGAACAGGACCCCCTCCCTCCAAAAACACGCACATCAAAGAGTTTTCCAGGCCTGAATTTCAGCAGTGCTGCAGTTGAGAAACCTGCTCCAGAGTACTACTGAAGTGAATGCAAAAGTGCTGGGTCGCAAGCATGATTACTTAGGAGAAGGGCTTCCTGAACCTTTCAGGTATCCCCTCGAAATTGAAGAAGGAGAAAGGATAATGAAAATGATGCTTACCAGTTTAGTATAGCTTTCCAAGGGGAATCAGCTGCCGTGGCCCCACCTCTTTGGCCCGCATACCTGTCTTGTTGCAGTGATCTACACTTTAAGAGGCTCAGTCCCCCAGATAGACGGGGAGGACTTGCCTAGAAGCATACAATGCACTGGGGGAATGAACCTGTTGCAAACGCACCATTTTCTGTTTCTTCACTCTTGTCCTTGCTGTAGTTTTGCAGAAAAGCATCCCCGATTGCCAAATGACCATCGATGGTTTTTAAAGAAGATGTGCGCAAATACAACATGATCAGATTGATGCCTCATAGTCATTGTTCATCGTAACAGAGGAGTGGAATAAAACTCCTTCCAAGACTAACAACAGTTTTCCTTTTCTGTCTCATCGAAGCCTGAGCATCCTTGCAAATTCTGTTCAGCAAATAAGCATTTGTCAAATGGAATTACAAATCAAACCATTTGCATTCTTAATGAAGGAGGAGGAGAGAGGGAGCCTGGTAGTTTTAGGCTGAGATTCACCATCTAACTATTCCAGAGGAGAAAGGGGTGAGAGTTGCCATTCCAGGCACAGATCTTCACACTCATGTTTCCAGAACCTTCATTTTATCTGTTCTGTTGGGAGGAAATTGGTGTACTGATCACCACCTTTGTGAATCCTCTTGGAAGCAGAGAGGGCCATTTGGGGGATGGAAAAGTTAAAAAATCCTTTTGGCATGTTGTCATCATTTTTTCCTGCTAATCTCTGAATTATCATGAAGGCAACAAATATTTATTGAGCACCTACTACATCCCAGACACTCTTCTGGTGCTTGGGATACAACAGAGAACAACATAGGCAAAACTTTCTGATCTCCTGGAGCTTGGGGTCTAACCAGGGACATAGACAATATATTAGATGCTTGTCTCAAATATCTGTCTTGGAGAGAGTCCCATGCTAAGAGAAAAGTGAAGGAAGGAAGGAAATGGGAAGAGGATGGCTCTTTCAGAGAGGCTGGCTAGGGAGAGCTGCATGGGGAGGTTGACCTTTACAGGGAGCCTGGAAGGGAATGAGGAGCAAGCTCTGAGGTGCCAGAAAGAAGCAAATTGCAGAAGGACAGAAGAGCATCTGCCAGTCCTTGGAGAGGAAACCATGGCTGGTGTTTTGGAAAAGGCGCATCTGGTTGATGGGCATGGAGGAAGTGAAGGAGACACAGGGGATGGGGGACCCAGTCATTCGGGTTTCATAGGTCATGTGGGGATGGGGGCTTTTACAAACAAGTGACATGGACACCAGCAGGAGAGCCTGATGAGAGGGGTAGGTCGCTCCATGTGAATTGTGTTATAACTGGACCATTCTGGCTGCTGTGAGGGTAACATACTGCAGGGGACGGGTAAGTGGGTCGATCACTGTCATAATTCAGGGGAGATATATTGGTGGCTTGGACTAGGGATGTAGGAATAGATGTGGTTGTTTCCTGACAATATTTTTCCTTTGCCTGCATACTCTCGTATTTCCATTTCTAGCAATAGTTACTAATTCGTGATTACCATTGACATTTCCTGCACTTTCGTGAGTTTCTGGAGCCCCGTGTGTTCCCCCCACCCCCGTTCCATTATTATCAAACAGCTTGGCTGTGATAGACTGCTGATCTTCATCTTCATATTGATTAATTTCATTTTCACATGCACTACGCGCCTCTCCAACATCTTCAGCAGTTTTCACGTGATGAGTCATTTGCAAACGACAGTTTTTCATTACAGGAGTCATCTTCTGGGTAGCCTGTGTTGGACTCCACTCAGGTAAAATGTTTGCTCAGTGCTGCTTACTGCTCTGTCTCTCATGACATGGGGTTTGATGGTTTGTTTTGTTTTGTTTTTTTAATCTACCACTGTCGAAATAATTACAAGGCTGTTTTCTCTTATTTATTTGCCGATCAGCTGGGAATTGTGTTATTGTTTTACACGGGAAATGTAATTCCAGCAGTCACTCTTTTGAAATGAAATGATAATGTGCTACATTGTGAGTATATAGCATCCCCATCATGGACTGAGGACCTTGGGCTCTTGAGCCTGAGGTTCCAGACTGGGTGGAGAGGAGAAAGCTTACTCCTGCAGGCCCAGAAATGGCTACAGGAAGTCTCTTGTTGCTGCTAGAGGTTGCAAATTCAGATACTTCCCTGGGCCTGTCAGCGGATGCAAGTGGGTGGAGCAGGCAGGTGTAAGAAAGAAGAGACTAGAGAGGACTATGGCCAACTGCACCCTTTGGAACCAAGTTGGAGTCAACGGTGACAGCCAAGGCTGGCATAATTTGCCTGTCGTCTTGCTGGAACGTGGTCTCAGCATTGACCACTTTCCTCAAGTGAACTAGGAAATCTGGGTGACTCTGGACATCCTGAGTTTTAATTTCTTTTTACCTCCTGAGCAACGTAATAGGTCTTGCATCAGATTAGATCCAGGCTCTCTGCTTTGTAACTCAGGGTTTACAAGGACACTCTACTATGCTGCCTTAACTTGCTCTTAGGGATGATGTTCATGCAGGGCTCTGTAGAGTTGAGACTTGCCATAACTGACAGTGAGGAACTTTCCTTGGGTTGACTGACCTACCTGTCTTTGAACAGTTGGCCTCTGAGCGGACTGAGCATAGACTCCCAGTGGGAACAGACTCTTAAGCTCTGGGTCGTGTGCTACACTGGTCCCCCCCAGGTAGCTGATGGTGTTAGCGGAATTTGAACTCAGGCCTTGGACACCAGATCCTATCTTCTAGTCTATAGTGTTAATGATGAGATCCATTGAGAATCAGACTTTTAATCACATAGGTAAGCTATTTTAGCTCTCTGGTATATTTTCAACTTCCTCTATTTTTGTCTTTTGTCCTGAAATTTCACCATAATGTGTCTAGGGGAGAACTTTTATGTTTTTATTATTAGTTTTATAATTTCTCCTTCTAGAATTCCTTCTGGAGGAATAATAGAAAGTCTGGGCTACAGCCTCCACAGTCTGCCTCTGGGGTCACACGGTCTTCTGGGTGTGAGATCTCGCTCTGCCTTTTTCTCATGTCTCACTTGGATGGCATTAGGGTCCCAGGGATAATCCCAGATCATCTCCCCATCTCAAGATTTAACACAATCTGCATTCTGTGCATGTTTTCTACATCAGGTACCAGGGACAGGTTCCAGGGGACCGGGGGCGGGGGTAGTATCTTTGAGGCCAGTACCAGCCCTTGAATCTCCCAACACTTCCCCTTTCCCTTCCTCATCTTTATTCCCTTTATTCCCTTCCTCACCTTCCCTGAGTGCCCCTTCCTCTTTCTGCTCGGTTTCCTCCCTCCCACCTAACATCCTCAAAGCAAATCCAACACACCAGGAGTTCGGCAACATTCCGGTTCAGTGACACTGTTTCTTCTACCTTCTCATGTTGGGATTCCCTTGACCCTAAAAAAGAAATCAATTCTTAAAATTTGTGAAGTTTTTGTATGGGAGATGACTATGCTTTGCCATTTTAATCCCTGAAAACGCCGCATTGTCTACCTTACTTGTTTAGACCGTCAGCTCTCAGTGGCAAAGACTCTTATTTGTCTTTATTTACTTAATGCCCAGCACACGGTATTGCTCTCACATGTTTATTAAATGAATGTCATTGTGGATTTTGTAAAATGAATTGCGTAGGGTGGTTTTAACCGGTTACCCAAATTGATTAGACTGCTAGTTCCCATGAACAAAGAGGGTCCTCAGAAAGCCAGTGATTGTTTGGATACTAATTTGAGACCAGTACTCAAGTTTCTATTAGTCTTAGTGGGTTTAACTTGAGAGTGTCATTAACTCTTTCTCAGAGGAGCACATTGGAGGGGGTAGCAGTTTTGTGGCTTTTGGGTATGCAGCTGTTCACTTTCAAAACTTAATTTAAAACAATAAAAAATGTACCTTGAAATCATTTTGTCTCCCTATTTATTTAATATGATTTATGCTAAATGCATTTCATATCACCATGATGTATCGGAGCTTAGCCACCACCTGTTATTTTGTAGGGGAAATAAACAAGACCTCTCTCATCAGATGAGTTAATTACACTGACATATTCACTCCTCCCCAGAGATGCCATAACTAAAATGCTGCAAAGCTCTAATTCAAACAAGCAGGCTTGAAAGAAGAGCTCCACAGTGGTACGTTTTCTTTGGAAGAACCGAAAGCTCAACCCAGACTTGACACTGGAGGGTTGCCTAGCTTGAATTGGTCACATGGAGGCCCAGTTAGGGTCACATAACAAATCTGTAGGTGAGTGGAGCTTGAACCCATTTCTCAGTATTTTGGCATTGTTTTCCAACCGTAGTGCTTCTGAGCATCATGTGCTCATCTTTACCTGCTTCATCCCACAATGTCTTCCTCTTTCCAGGGATCTGCGGGGTGATGGCTATGCGCAGGCCGTTAGCGCTGTGAGGAACATGGCAGAACATTGTGCGGGGCTGACTCGGTCATGGTTGGGGGGTGGCAGCCACCGGCCTCTGGAGCCACCTTGGCTCTTTATCAAATAGGGAAGTCAGGCAGCAGAGTGTGGGGGAGGCTGTTCAGGGTGTCTTAGGTCAGAGTCCTCAGAAGCAGGACCTGAGACTAGGATTCATGTGCAAGGGATTTATAGAGAACGTGTTGCCAGAAGAATGGTGTAAAGAGATGCAGGGGGAGCAGGAAAGAAGCCAAGTGAGGTGTGCCCTACCTCAGGCAAATCCCAGCCTCATCCTGACCCAGAAGGAAGATCTGGAGTATCAATCACACCTCAGAGCTCTTCCCAACTGGTGGAAAAGGATTGGGTCTTTGCACCCCTCTCCTGGTGGTCACTGGCTGAGAGCCAGTTGGAAGGGGCAGAAACTCCCAGGAGCTGGTTCTCTTCCACGTGTCCAAACAGCCCTAATAACCCATGGCAGGAACTTGGAGGACAAGGAGGGACAAGGGCAGGGCACACAAAGAGAGTGCGACTGGGCTTCAGGGGATGTGAGAGGTGTATAGACAGCGTCTGCCGCCCTGGATTAGGGGTGCCGAGGGTTCTGTGTCTGCAAGGTGGGATCTGGGGGCTGGGGACCTCCCTGTCACTCCCACATTCTGGGCTGGAACATGTATCAGGCCCTCTACGTACAGTGCCTGCAGTCCAGACATCTTTTAAAGGCCTCTAAAATATTTGAAACCTAAAAGAAAAAAATCAGTTTAACATATAAAGAAAAATTAATTTGAAAATGATTAGTTTATCAATTCAACAAATATTTACTAAGCACATACTAGGTTCCCTTTGTTTCTCTGTGTTGGGGTTATTACAGTGAACAAAACACAGAAATACCTCTGCTTGTGATGAAAGTAGAAAGAGAGTCAACAAAAGAAATAAGATGGTCATAATTTCCACAGAGAAAACAAGGCAGGGGAGGAGCAACTGGACACGTAGTGGCTGGGGAAGAGGAAGGGTAAGTGTCCCTTTAAATTGGGTAGTCAGGGAAGTTTTCCCTGAGAAGTGACATCTGAACAAAGGCCTGAAGCAGGTGAGGGAATTTGCCATAAAGTTTCACAGGGGAAGGGTATTCATGCAAAAGGGACAGCACGTGCAAAGATCCTGAGGCAAGGAGGTGCCTGATGTGATGAGAAACAGGGAGCCCCGTGTGTCTGAGAGTGTATGTTTGGGGTGGTAATAGGAAATGAAGCCAGAGGAGCATGGGGCCAGGCAGTGTAGGGCTGGGGGAGGGTACAAAGGGTGCGGGCTTTGTTTAACCGATCATACAGATCTTCATTATATTTTAAAAAATGTGTAATTTGATACTCTCGCTTCACTATAATCCCTGCTATTCACCAGTGTCTAAGACAATCCTATATGATAGTGAGACCCCCAAAATAAAACAACATAGGCGTTTATTTCTCTCCCATGCAACAGTGTGAAGGTAGGTGGGTGGTCCAGGGAGAGGGGCGACTCTGCTCCGTGATGCCGACCCAGGGCCCAGGTTCCTTCCATCTCCTTGCTCCACCAGCTTTTGAAGCCTTGTCTGTGTTGACCTTGACTAAGCAGTTTCAAGTCACATCAAAAGGAATGAACCCATTTCTGTTCTAAGGAATGTGATCTGGAAGCCACACATATCATGACTACTCATACCCGACTGACCAGACTTAAAACCACGGCCACCTTTAGAGGAATAGAAAAGCCATCAGCTAAATGATTCTGCATCATCTAAAAGTTGGAGGTTGGGGGATGAAGGAATGGAAAATGGATCCAGAGGGCAGATAGCATTTCCTGCCATACCTGATGGCCAGGAACTTATGGTTCCAAGCAAATCAAATAAGTGAGTTACAGTTAAATAAGCAACCTTACAAAAATTCCTTCCATTTATTTTTAACAAAATAAATTATATTTAATGTAGAGAGAAGTAGGGCCACTGATTGTCACAATTCCAGGGAGTTCCATTCACAACTGGCATTGTGCTGTATGGCTGACCTGGGAACAGATTAGCATGGTTGATTTAACACGGAGTGGTGACCCCCTGGGATGAGTGCCCAGGCTTATGAAAGTCTTAAAACAGCCCTGCTCACTGTGGTCACGTAGCATTGCAGGTCTACAAGTCAAATGTCAACGCACCCTAGGAAAAGTGGGATTTGCAAACTGAACTCTTGGGAGTGGATTGATAAATCCACAAACCAATTTATTCATTTAGTGCCGGCGATACGGCCGGCACAATAACTCAACCAGTCTCTTTCCCGGTATTGACTTACCTGAGAAACCAAATTAATTATCAGAAGGTTGCTCTGCTAAGTACGGAATTAGAAAGAAAGGAAATTGGATGGTCTTAAGGGATTGCTCTTACAGGCTTGGATAAGTCCTGGTAAATTGCTCTTAAAGAAAAAGGCATGTACAGCTCGCTGAGAACCTGGCTCAGCCCTAAGCATCTTCGCCTTGAACTCTGATGTTGACCCAAGTGTATCATCCCAGGCTTTCAGTTTACACTTGTCATTATTATATTACCTGATTTTTAAAAAACCTAAATTGCATTTTATATCAGTGCCATTTTACATGTGCTGTGTTCTGGCGGTGTGGGGGAAGATCTCTTACTCTCATAGATAAATGGTAATCTTTCATCAGAGCTAATTTCCTCTGTTTGATCTTTCTTTTTATTCTTTGGTCTGTCTCAGTTTAGGCTCTTTTCCCTTTTTCCCTCATCACAGTAGCATATGCCTTAAAAAGCTGGAAATAATATGCAGATAAATGCACCCCCTCCTTTTATGCTAACGGTGAGGAGCCCATGCTTCAACCAAATTTTACCCCTTTGTCTTAGCCACTGATAATTGGAAGCAAGCTCACTTTGCCCATTTTCTTATTTATAAACTGGGGACAGGGACTCTTGGGTGGGGCAGTCCGTTAAGCATCTGGCTTTTGGTTTCAGCTCAGGTCTGGATCTCGGAGTCCTGAGATGGAAGTCCGCGTGGGACTCCATGCTCAGTGGGGAGTCTGCTTATCCCCCTCCCTCCCTGTCTGCCCCTCTTCCCGCTCATGGTCTCTCTGTCTCTAAAATAAAATAAATCTTTTTTAAAAACAAGGATAATAATAACACCCATGCCACAGAGTTCTTGTGAGGCTTGAGTGTGTGGGAAGAGCAGTTTGGAAGAGCAGTTCTCGAAGTGTGGTTTGATCCCAGAGACCTACGGTCCACCAAGGCAAAAGTATTTTCAAAAGAGTACTGAGCGGCTCTCTGCCTTTCTCACTGAGTCGACATCCGTCCTGACGGTACAAGAGCAGTAGTGGGTAGACCAGAGCCTCAGCATGAATCATGCAGCCGGACCAGCGGTCATGGCCGTCTTGCAGGGAGCAAAATGGATGTCAGTTTCACTTAAGAGTGCCCTTGAAGGAGGAACGGGTCTTAATTTTATTAAATCTTTTTTTATTTTTTATTTTTTAGAAGATTTTATTTATTTATTTGACAGGGAGAGAGAGATCACAAGTAGGCAGAGAGGCAGGCAGAGAGAGAGGAGGAAGCAGGCTCCCTGGTGAGCAGAGAGCCTGATGCGGGACTCGATCCCAGGACCCTGAGATCATGACCTGAGCCGAAGGCAGAGGTTTAACCCACTGAGCCATCCAGGTGCCCCAATTTTATTAAATCTTGAGATTTTTAATATTCGGTCTGATGAAACGAGAGGTATATATAAAGGACTCCTGCTGTACAATGAATTAGGATAGTGGCTTTAAGGAAAAACACTTGTTTGATGGAGTTGGGAGATGAAGTCACCATTGTTTTCATGAAACATCACTTTTACTTGAAGAATGAATGACAATTCATGGCTATTCATATCTCAGGATCTAGTAGATATATTTTCTTGTTTTGTTTTGTTTTGTTTTGAAAATGAACAAAATACACCATCAATGCAAGGATCATAGCTAATGGTATTTGTTCCCAATGATAAGATCCTTATTTTCGAGCAAAAATTAGAATTTTGGAAAATGTGAAGCTAGCACTCTGAGCAGGACAGCTTTCTCCTACTTTAGGACTTCTCTGATGAGGATGGTGGGGTGTGAAATGCACCAATATCTAGAATAACTTTATATGTTGGTGATTCTGTGGTTTCTAGGTGACCAATCTATGATATTACAAGATCAGGCATGTGCATGAGATCCATTCAATTGCAGGATAGACCAAATGGATTTGTTTAATGTTAAACTGATCTGCTTTCAGATTTCACATTGTTATCAACTTTGTTACTTGTGGAGTTTTGGTGTAGTATCAGAGGACACCCTCTGTACTTATGCAACCACATACTTGTGTGAGACTGGATTTTCCTAGCATACTCACTTCAACCAGAACCACACGGCACAATAGACTGAGTGCAGGAGAAGATATGAGAACGTAGCTATCATCGGCACCCACACTTTAAAAATGTGCATCTCACTACAAAAATGTTTTTGGAACTAGTTACGTTGTTAATAAGCATAGGGTGTTTATGTGAACATGGTATGGGTTTACTATCATTTATTTCTATTATTTATCTTTATTTATTATGAATTTAACATGAACTGATAAATAGGTATTTGTAAGCTTTCTGGGTTTTTTAAATAATTTTTTTATTATGCTATGTTAGTCACCATACAGTACATGATGAGTTTTTAATGTAGTGTTCCATGATTCGTTGTTTGCGTGTAACCCCCAGTGCTCCATGCCTTCTGTGCCCTCCTTAATACCCATCACTGGGCTTGCCCGTCCCCCTGACCCCTCCCCTCTAAAACCCTCAGTTTGATTCCTGGAGTCCATAGTCTTTCCTGGTTTTAAATATTTCGTCTTGTGGTAAATATTGATCACTATAAACCATGCGAACAGAAGCTCTTCAGGAAGCGAAATGATTGGTGAAAGTGTAAAGGCTTCTTGAGACCTAAAATTTGAGAATTGCTGATTCAAAACACTGCTTAGCACACAGTAAAAGATGTCTTATCCCTAACTCTTTGATTATCTAGTTATTCACAGAACTGTACTGTTTATTCCCAAATTATGCATAATAATAATAATAGTAATAATAATGTCTTAATGGTGATTTGTTTTGCGCCAGACACTGTGCTGTCTCCTTTGCATCTGCCATCTAAAATGATTTTTGACAAAATATGATGATATGGTACAGTTGTTAGCTTGATGTTACAGATGAGGAAAATGAGATACAGAGAGGTTAGGTAATTTGGCCAAGGTCACACAGCTGTGTAGTAGCAGAAGTGAGACCCAGGCAGTCTGATTCCAGAGATCCTGCCCCTAGTGACTTTTTTCCTCCAGAGGTGTGTTTCTATTATTCTTTCATTTAGAACATCCCCCACCAACCTGAATGTATGATCAGAGTTCACCCTTCCTACCCAACCTGAGGGAGGCTCTCCCCTGAGCTTTCTAGGGCCCCCACCCAACCCCACAAAGTGCCTTTCTGGAGGCCACAACCAACTCTATCAGCAGCTGTCCTCCATGGGCTTCTCTCTTCCTCTGACTCATTAGTGTCTCCCCATGACACCCCCGGTTGAAGGAATGTTGCCACTCTGATGGAGGGCACCCTTTGTGTACCAGCCCCTCTACCTTTTTACCTTTGTGATGTCGGCAAGGGCTGGGTTCTCTCTGGACCAGCTGCATAACTTGTGGAGCCCAGCACAAAATCAGAATGCAGGGCTTTTTCTTCAAACATGATTAAAATGTCAAGACTGCAGAAGCACAGACTGGATCAAGAGGAGCGCCTCCCCCCGCCCCGTGACTGCATAGGTCACATGCCCGTGGAGCCAGCCCCAGGCTCTATGAAAAGGGGAAATATCACTGCCTCTGTGCATCCGTCTTACTTTATGCTCCTTGGGTATGAAGAAGGCAGAAGTCAGCAGCCTATGGTTTTGCCCATTTTCTTTTGTGACTGAGTCCTGGAGCTTCTGGGCTTCATCCCTCCTGCCAGAGATGGTCAAATCTAGTGCCTAGGGTTGGGAGGCACTGATATCATGGTATTCCCTCTAGCTTTCTCTCCTTTCAGCCCTAAAACAAAGCCCCACATATCTGTAGTTGTGAATTGTTAGAGAGGGGTTGGAGAATGCAGTACTATTCATTTCCACAGCTATACCAGGGACCTGTTAACATTTCGTGGGTGAAGAAATTTAATATAGAGAGAAAGTTGATAATTTTGTTTTCTAAAAAGCATGACAAGCCTGATATATTCATCAGGAATCATTCACTTACAGGTTATAGAAAAATCAAACTATCTTAAGAGAAAGAGGAATATTTATTATCTTACTTAATCAAACCATGGGAAGGACGGAGCAGCTGGTTTCAGATGTATGTGGATCAAGGACTTTGACTCAGTTTAAGGTCTCACTATTAGAGTCTTACCCCTACTTCTGTGATTGGCTTTGGCTTTGGACTTAGGCCATCCTTGGACCAACCACTATAGCCAGGGGGTATGATGGGATTACTGGTCCAGACCGTGTTCACTCCCGTGTTCAGGCAGGGCAACAGGCTGCTGTGACCAACGTCCATCACCAGAACAAGATGGAGGAGCAGGAGAAAGGCCATTGACCCCAAGAAGGGGCAGCTGTCCTGGGTTGAGCCCTTATAACACAGCCATAATTCCCCCAGAATTGTCCTTTGCAGAAATGTGAATTAAATATTGGCAAACATTTAGCATAGTGAGGGCAAGGAGAAGGGATGTAGTTTGAGAATATCTGTTGTTTATTAAGAAACAGCATCAGGTAAATGCTGATACTGATATCTTATAAGATCTGGAAATCCAGCAAAAGGTAAAATCAGTAGGACCCTCCTGTCCTTTGAAAGACATATAGACTAAACCAGTGGATCACGCTCTTATTTGTTTTAGGATTTGGGGGATCCTTCTGCTGGTTATGAGTGCCAGGGTGTGATAAGACTGTTTCTATTTCCAAACTCATAATTGCAGAATAAATTTTTTACCAAGATGAAGATAAAAACAAACCATGACCTGGGAATTTTATCTGTCATATCACTATATTGCATGATTCATTTATTGCAAAACACATCTCACAAAAAAAGCAAATATGCAAAGGACACTCACATGAGTTATGAAAATTGACCCTCCTCCATGAACTGGTGGTCTGGAAATGAGGAACCCAATGAAGAATTAACATGCTTCTATTTATGTATGTCCTTTGTTTTGCACCCAAGGTAGTATCTTTGCAGGAAATCTGTATTTGTTCTCCCAACCTCCAAATGGAGGGAGCGAATGAAATGAAGGCTCCCAGGATATGGGGAGAGCCACTTGCTTAAGGGTGGGTGGAACCAACCAGAAGTCTGATTCGCTGTGGTTCAATGACTTCTTAAAATTCTTTGCAAGGCTGACCTATTTCTAATTCCTTGAGCCTATAGTCTGAAAGGTCACTAATCTGGGCCCAGCTCATGATGCCGAGGCTTAAGACTTCCATTTCTTAAATGCCAAAGGTGTGTCAGATTGCCTTTCGAAAAGTTGGTGTCTCTATTCAGGTGTGCAGTGGTGAGTAGAGAGCAGTTTCTTTTCTCATGGAAACATTCACCTCACCAAAGAACCACCTGTGTTGTTCTTTGGGCCCTTTGGATCTTCGCCATGGATTGAAAAGACAAACCAATTTCCCACGCATGCTTTCTTTTTGTCAAGTCCTGGGACAAACAGGTATGTGTTTGCTGAAAGGTTGACAGCATCAAATGTACTTCCTGGGAGTAAAGCTGGAAGAAAACATCAAAGTGCCAATTTACTCTTGTCACTCTCGTCCATGTCTCCCCTTTTGCTTTAGGATGAAACTCTTTGTCACCTCCGATGGTCTTTTTTGGTACTCTGTTGACTTACTAGCTTATTGCTTGCTTCTCCCCAAACTTACCTTTGACCTTCAGGAACCTTGGTTCACCTGTGGGCCTTTGTCAGTGCCATTCTCTACCCTTGAGGCTGGTGAATTCGCCCCAGCTCTTCAGGTGCGAATTCAGGTGTTCCTTCCTCAGTTGGTCCTACCTGATCTCGGTGCCTGAGGGAGGGACTCCTCCGGGTGTTCCCATAGCCACTGGTGCTGGCTGCATGGACACACTTTCTCTGAATTTAATGACCTGTTTACTTGTCTTTCTTCACCAGCTATTGCCTTTTCTTCCTCTTTCTCTCTCATGTCCTTGACCTACTTCACTTGAATGCATTCTCCTTGTACAAAGTCAGACATCACAGATTTTGGACCACAGGTTGGATCCGTTCCACCTGTCTCTCTAGGTCCATATGCTGACCAACCTGCTCTGTGCTCTGGGAGGCTGACTGTGGGGTCTGTGGTGATGGGCTCTTTGTCTTCTAGTTTCCTGTTGGGCTTGGGCATTAAGGGCACCAGAGAAGACCAGAGGGTGGGAGAGAAAGAGTTTGGGGTATTTCCCCCAACATCCCTCCCTGCTGCATGGCCATGGGCTGGCTGTCCCTCCAACAAAGGCCATAGGTCCTTTTGGGTTCCCACTTCATGTGGTTGCCTCTCTGGGTTCTAGTGGCACTTTCTCTTCTTGTCCCTTCAGGCCTGGGGGTGTGAATGGTTGCCACTGTCACTATTCTAGATGCACAGCTCTGTGTCTTATTGCTTTCCCTACACACTGTCTCAAGTCTGTATAGACAGTCCCTTTATCAAGTGCTCCTTACACTGTGCAGTTGGAATACACAACTCTCTTCTTCCAAGACCCTGACTGATTGGGAACATTGCTCCCAATCCTGGTCCCTGGCACCTTCCCTAGAGGTCACTCCAGTGACTGTGGCTATGTAACTATGACTTCTACACCCTGTAGCTCTAGGTTCTAGCACAGTGCAACACACACATGGGAGGGGTTCAGTAAATGTTGGCTAAAGGCTACCACTGAATCTTGAGCTCCCAGGAGAAGATGGGTCAAAGTTGCGAATTCCAGGCAAACACTCATTCCCTCTGCACCTCATAAAGATGAAACAACATCACAGTTATTAGAGTGGAAAATTCCTTCACTGTTGTGGCAGCAGATAGCCATGATGTGTTCCAGTGAAAGACTCAGGAATGGGCATAAAAATAATCCACTGTACACCATGAAAAAGTGAAAGCACATTCTTTTCCTTTGAAACAAGATCGGCTTCTGGAAGCTTCCACTCCAACACCCATCCGTCTAAAATGTCTCTCCAAGGACACGGGTAAGATGCAATTTGTTTCATAATAAGCCTCAGGAGTTTACTTTAAAGACATGATTACCCAGAAGGCAATGAGAGCTGTCTACAATTTCTTCTGTTTCAAGAACATTTCTTACACTAAAAAAAGGCAGGATAAGCTCCAAAGTTTCACTGGAAATTCTGGCTTGTGAATTATACAGAAATAGGAAGTTTGCATATCTGTGATTTATCCTGACTTGGACTTCATTCCCCCAATTAGAGTGCTCAAGTACAGAGCGTAAGACCCCAACGGAAGCCCCCTTATCTGTCAGGCCAGAAGGAATGTTGTAAGCTGACAGTCTTTTCTACTGTGGTTTCATGAAGGGACCTATTTCAAACCAAGCTGGGACTTTGCATAACAAGCTACTATTTATGGCTGCCATTAGTGGTGCCCTTACCATGTACTGCGCATGCCTTATCTCACCCCGCCTGCTAGCAGCACCACAAGGGGTCATGCTTAGCTTCTCTTTTAATAGGTACGGGCAGTTAGTGAGGAGAGAGACTTCTCCAGCCCAGGTTCTTTGCTGCTGCGCCTGCTGCCCTCCAAGCTTTCTCCATTCACCTGTGGGGAGGCAACCCCGTCAAACTCTGAGCTGCCTCTCCGCCTTGGTACCCACTTCTGTTGGTACTTATGTCATTGCATTGAGTTGATTCACCCTCACAGGTCATACAATTGAGCCTGAACCATATTTGGCCCACAACATCAACTTCCCCTTCCAGGTCCTTAAAAATTTTACTGAATCACACTTCAGGGTTACTCATGAACATCTCTGGTTATAAGTAACCCCTGCTAGTTTGGGTCCCTGTATGAGTCTCCACTGAAAGGAGCAACGCACTCCCCAGCAATCTACTGCCTGGACCCCCGTCTTCTGCTCTTTAGATTGGTGGAGTAGACACTCCCTCGCCCAGCCCCATGTCTTCATTCTCAGCAAGCTTTCCCTCACCGGATTCTTCTTTCCCTCAGCAATGTTCTTGTTATACCCATTTGCCTCAGCTGGTTCCATGAGGTCACAGGTGTCCTGACTTAGAAACACAAGTGTTTACTCCCCACCAGGCACTGGTTTGGTGCAGTTCACCTGATTCCAGAGCATGCGCGATAGTTCTCCATGGTGGAGGCTGTCCTGCGCCTTGTAGGTTGTTTAGCAGCGTCCTTGTCCTCTACTCGACTCCATGCTGGTCATACCAGTCACGATGAACAGAAATACCTCCAGACATTGTCCCCTGTCCCCTGGGGCCAAAATGGTCCCTATCTAAAAACCACTGGTGCAGCAAAGGACAAGTGGGACCTGTCTCAACACAGGAAGATGATCGTGGAAGCACATCCCCACGTGACAAGATTCCCTGGAGCATGCACAGTGCAGTCCATGATTCTTATCCGGGAGCAAGGCATTTCGGAGCCCCTGAGGTAAGAATCCCAGTGGGTTTTTTTCTTTTCACACTTTATGCCTGCAGGAACTCGGGGTCCTGGCACGTTCATTTCTACATGGCTGGTGTTTCAGGCTGTAATAAACTCTTGGAAGGGCTCTTGTCTTTGGCTATCAGGCAGTTGCATCTCAGTGTATTGCTTCATTGACTCTTTACAGATCTACTCCACCAGATAATTATTATTATCCTCCTATTCTATAAAGGAACTTAGAGAGGAAAGTCACCTGTGAAGGCTGTATAGACAGGCACTCACAGAGCCAAGTCTTGAGGCTAGGATTTTGGATTCCAGACACCAACTGGTTGATCACGACTATTTTCCTGGTGAAGAGAGAGGGTTCTGGGACTCTCCCAGTTGAGGAATAAACACAGTGAATAAATTGAGTGGTGAAACTCCGGTCTTAGGCATCCAGGAGGCTGGCTCCTTTCCAACCAATAAACCAAGGACAGTTACCCCGACTGTTGTCACTCCCTGGACACTCCCTGTTGTCACTACCCCCGATTATAATCCCTCCTTCTGCACCTCTATCTGCCCGTCAAATCTCTCAGTCCCCTGTTCTACTTCAGGACAGGAAGCTTGGTACAGGATTGTTTCATTGCCGATAGATAAATGTTGCCGTCTAGTTTAGTGACTATGACACCATTTTCATGTTCTGTAAGCCCTGGGAGGGCAGGACAATGTCTGTATTGCCTACCACTTTGTTCTCAGCACTTAGGGCTCTCAGGGAGTACTCACTGAATAAGCGAATCAGTGAATTAATGGATAACTCCAGGTTGAAGAAGAGTAGATTAATTTTGACTTTTACTGCTTTTCTTAGATGTTTAGTCCGTAAGCAGGAATTAGCAATGGGCTGCAAGATGAGCAAGCTTGACAGTGTTTTTAGGTTATGGATGTAGAATCTTAAAAATGTCCAGGAGTATGAGTCTGTGTTTCCAGCATATTTCTCTTGGATGACAGCAGAGGATAATATGGTATTTCTTTTTATTTATATATTTTAGAGATGGGGAGGGGCAGGGGGAAGGGAGAGAGAGAATCTTAATCGGGCTTCACACCCAGTGTGGAGTCCTACGTGGGGCTCGATCTCACAACCCCTGAGATGATGACCTGAGGCAAAATCAAGAGTCGGAGGCTTAAACGACTGAGCTACCCAGGTGCCACTGATATTTCTTTAAACTGAAAATACGATACTCAGTATGGCTTGGGAGTACATTCTTTCATCATTAAATAACACTGACACATTCCTACACAGTGGGAAAGGTATGTCCATCGAATTCTCTTTGGGTCCTTCTGCTTGTGTTGGGGAGAAAGTCTTACTTGGTGCTGGTGTAGTGTTTAACGTCACTTTCTCACTTGCGAATCTTCCCCATTTAACAAAGCAAGAGCAAACTTCAGGCTCAGACACTTCAGCAGCTAAGTCTAGGTAGAATTTAATAGTGTATTCTTTATGTTTATATTGTGATATATTCAAGGTGGTTATCTATTTAAGGCAAACGATTCTTGGTGTTTTGCATTTACGGTTTTCATATAACATTTCCATTTAAATAAATTTAGCTCAGTAAAAATAAAAGGGAGGCTGATTGAAAGAAAAGTCTTTGAGATCTTTATACCAGTTGTTACACAGATACGGCAAAAACTGTGTATGAGATACACAAGTGGATGGAGTTTGAGGAATATTGGCATAATGATTAAGAAGAGAGATAGGACTGGTTTTGAATCCTGAATTTATGCCTTGCGAGGAAGGTGGGTTTCGGCAATGTTTAGCTATTCCAGACCTTGGTTCTCCCAAATAGACATGGGGATAGAACCTATGTCATAGTTGTGTCACGAGTCATAGTCTTGTGATGAAACGGAAAGGAGACAGTGTGGGGAATGTATGGCCTATTCCCTGTCACGTAGGAAGCTCTCAAAACATGGCTGCCATTGGTCGTTATCATTATGTCTTGTTTCTCCATGGGCTGAGATTGTTACTAAATGAGCCATAGGCAAACCCGGTATTACAGGGGACTGAGAAATAAGCCTTTTCTTATTCCAAAAATGGCCTGACTTCATTATATTAACCCTGGAGTGACCTGAACAGACAACAGCTCCAGCTAGTTAATTATTGTCAGATGGGTCAGCCGCCGACCTGCTCTTCTAAAGCTATTGTTTTTGGCAGACGTTCCTCAACATTTTCCTGGTTTATAAATAACGATTTCATACAAAAAGTCACTTCCTTTAGTTTCTTTGGTGTGCATTTCACAAGTGGTTTGTTTTGGCGGGTTCTCCGGGAAGTCGCCTTGCTATGGCTACAGGTGGTTTATTAAGATTTCGTTTTGGTCAGAAAGGGCACCTCGTGATGCCTGCCTTAGACATTTTCAGGCATAAAGATTTGGGGAAGGCGAGCTTCTCCTGGGTCTTGACTCGCTCTTCTGGGTCTGGGGCAGAGTCCAAACAGATTTCTGGGTAACATCTGGGCATTCTGGCTGTGGAACCGGGTTGTCCTGGCTTCTTCCTGTTGCTGTCTTGCCCTCATCGTCTTCCTCTCCGCTCCTCTGATACTCCAAGGATGAGGCCTGATCACCAGTGTTTGGAATCAACTGGGAATCAGCTGGGCTGAGAGATCATTTCAAAGTACTATCAACAAGGAGAGTATCAGGGTGGGGAAGCTCAGAAAAAGGGAAGGAGGTGGTGCTTCAGAGAGGACCCCTGGATCCCCCTTTATGGGGACAACGGTCGGAGGGCAGAGTCAGAGTATTGCTTAGTGTTTGGCTCTATCGCCTTGGGAGAGAAGAATTCCCTCCCAGCCGTGTCTGTGACTGGCTCCAAAAGCATAGAGCTTTGACCGCTGTTGCAAGAACTCGGAATGGCTCTGGTTTAAACAAGGGTGCAGTTCTTTTTCTCTGTCAGCCTGGGGCTGGTGTGTCAGTGCCACGGTATCTGTCTCTCACTTTCTTCCTTGTTACTCCTTCATTGCTAGGGCAACTTCCCTCTCTGGCTGGCTCAAAATAGTTTGCCACTGTGTCCACACTTCCACTAAGTGGGGACAGGTAAATGGAGAGCAGCGGGCAAAGCCATTTGTTTCAAGGTCATGACCTAGAATCTGTAGACATCACTTCTACTCGCAGCCCTTAACCAGTATTTGCCAAGCACCTCGGTCCCAGGCACCGTGATTAAGGAATATTGGATTTCTCCCTCCAGTGTAGCAGGCCAGCTAACATTTTTCAAGGGTGTGATCATAATTCCTTGCCAGTGAGTATTCATCACATTTTGAGAAAAACAAACTGAACGTAGCTGAACGTGGAAATGGCAGTAAGAGATGGGTCGACAAGATCCTTCC
>LNAC01000171.1:1524332-1609691 GCA_002007465.1 Ailurus styani
GGGGTCCTGGCACGTTCATTTCTACATGGCTGGTGTTTCAGGCTGTAATAAACTCTTGGAAGGGCTCTTGTCTTTGGCTATCAGGCAGTTGCATCTCAGTGTATTGCTTCATTGACTCTTTACAGATCTACTCCACCAGATAATTATTATTATCCTCCTATTCTATAAAGGAACTTAGAGAGGAAAGTCACCTGTGAAGGCTGTATAGACAGGCACTCACAGAGCCAAGTCTTGAGGCTAGGATTTTGGATTCCAGACACCAACTGGTTGATCACGACTATTTTCCTGGTGAAGAGAGAGGGTTCTGGGACTCTCCCAGTTGAGGAATAAACACAGTGAATAAATTGAGTGGTGAAACTCCGGTCTTAGGCATCCAGGAGGCTGGCTCCTTTCCAACCAATAAACCAAGGACAGTTACCCCGACTGTTGTCACTCCCTGGACACTCCCTGTTGTCACTACCCCCGATTATAATCCCTCCTTCTGCACCTCTATCTGCCCGTCAAATCTCTCAGTCCCCTGTTCTACTTCAGGACAGGAAGCTTGGTACAGGATTGTTTCATTGCCGATAGATAAATGTTGCCGTCTAGTTTAGTGACTATGACACCATTTTCATGTTCTGTAAGCCCTGGGAGGGCAGGACAATGTCTGTATTGCCTACCACTTTGTTCTCAGCACTTAGGGCTCTCAGGGAGTACTCACTGAATAAGCGAATCAGTGAATTAATGGATAACTCCAGGTTGAAGAAGAGTAGATTAATTTTGACTTTTACTGCTTTTCTTAGATGTTTAGTCCGTAAGCAGGAATTAGCAATGGGCTGCAAGATGAGCAAGCTTGACAGTGTTTTTAGGTTATGGATGTAGAATCTTAAAAATGTCCAGGAGTATGAGTCTGTGTTTCCAGCATATTTCTCTTGGATGACAGCAGAGGATAATATGGTATTTCTTTTTATTTATATATTTTAGAGATGGGGAGGGGCAGGGGGAAGGGAGAGAGAGAATCTTAATCGGGCTTCACACCCAGTGTGGAGTCCTACGTGGGGCTCGATCTCACAACCCCTGAGATGATGACCTGAGGCAAAATCAAGAGTCGGAGGCTTAAACGACTGAGCTACCCAGGTGCCACTGATATTTCTTTAAACTGAAAATACGATACTCAGTATGGCTTGGGAGTACATTCTTTCATCATTAAATAACACTGACACATTCCTACACAGTGGGAAAGGTATGTCCATCGAATTCTCTTTGGGTCCTTCTGCTTGTGTTGGGGAGAAAGTCTTACTTGGTGCTGGTGTAGTGTTTAACGTCACTTTCTCACTTGCGAATCTTCCCCATTTAACAAAGCAAGAGCAAACTTCAGGCTCAGACACTTCAGCAGCTAAGTCTAGGTAGAATTTAATAGTGTATTCTTTATGTTTATGTTGTGATATATTCAAGGTGGTTATCTATTTAAGGCAAATGATTCTTGGTGTTTTGCATTTACGGTTTTCATATAACATTTCCATTTAAATAAATTTAGCTCAGTAAAAATAAAAGGGAGGCTGATTGAAAGAAAAGTCTTTGAGATCTTTATACCAGTTGTTACACAGATACGGCAAAAACTGTGTATGAGATACACAAGTGGATGGAGTTTGAGGAATATTGGCATAATGATTAAGAAGAGAGATAGGACTGGTTTTGAATCCTGAATTTATGCCTTGCGAGGAAGGTGGGTTTCGGCAATGTTTAGCTATTCCAGACCTTGGTTCTCCCAAATAGACATGGGGATAGAACCTATGTCATAGTTGTGTCACGAGTCATAGTCTTGTGATGAAACGGAAAGGAGACAGTGTGGGGAATGTATGGCCTATTCCCTGTCACGTAGGAAGCTCTCAAAACATGGCTGCCATTGGTCGTTATCATTATGTCTTGTTTCTCCATGGGCTGAGATTGTTACTAAATGAGCCATAGGCAAACCCGGTATTACAGGGGACTGAGAAATAAGCCTTTTCTTATTCCAAAAATGGCCTGACTTCATTATATTAACCCTGGAGTGACCTGAACAGACAACAGCTCCAGCTAGTTAATTATTGTCAGATGGGTCAGCCGCCGACCTGCTCTTCTAAAGCTATTGTTTTTGGCAGACGTTCCTCAACATTTTCCTGGTTTATAAATAACGATTTCATACAAAAAGTCACTTCCTTTAGTTTCTTTGGTGTGCATTTCACAAGTGGTTTGTTTTGGCGGGTTCTCCGGGAAGTCGCCTTGCTATGGCTACAGGTGGTTTATTAAGATTTCGTTTTGGTCAGAAAGGGCACCTCGTGATGCCTGCCTTAGACATTTTCAGGCATAAAGATTTGGGGAAGGCGAGCTTCTCCTGGGTCTTGACTCGCTCTTCTGGGTCTGGGGCAGAGTCCAAACAGATTTCTGGGTAACATCTGGGCATTCTGGCTGTGGAACCGGGTTGTCCTGGCTTCTTCCTGTTGCTGTCTTGCCCTCATCGTCTTCCTCTCCGCTCCTCTGATACTCCAAGGATGAGGCCTGATCACCAGTGTTTGGAATCAACTGGGAATCAGCTGGGCTGAGAGATCATTTCAAAGTACTATCAACAAGGAGAGTATCAGGGTGGGGAAGCTCAGAAAAAGGGAAGGAGGTGGTGCTTCAGAGAGGACCCCTGGATCCCCCTTTATGGGGACAACGGTCGGAGGGCAGAGTCAGAGTATTGCTTAGTGTTTGGCTCTATCGCCTTGGGAGAGAAGAATTCCCTCCCAGCCGTGTCTGTGACTGGCTCCAAAAGCATAGAGCTTTGACCGCTGTTGCAAGAACTCGGAATGGCTCTGGTTTAAACAAGGGTGCAGTTCTTTTTCTCTGTCAGCCTGGGGCTGGTGTGTCAGTGCCACGGTATCTGTCTCTCACTTTCTTCCTTGTTACTCCTTCATTGCTAGGGCAACTTCCCTCTCTGGCTGGCTCAAAATAGTTTGCCACTGTGTCCACACTTCCGCTAAGTGGGGACAGGTAAATGGAGAGCAGCGGGCAAAGCCATTTGTTTCAAGGTCATGACCTAGAATCTGTAGACATCACTTCTACTCGCAGCCCTTAACCAGTATTTGCCAAGCACCTCGGTCCCAGGCACCGTGATTAAGGAATATTGGATTTCTCCCTCCAGTGTAGCAGGCCAGCTAACATTTTTCAAGGGTGTGATCATAATTCCTTGCCAGTGAGTATTCATCACATTTTGAGAAAAACAAACTGAACGTAGCTGAACGTGGAAATGGCAGTAAGAGATGGGTCGACAAGATTCTTCCTTCCCTCATGGAACATAGTCTCCTGAATATCAGCTGTGAGCAAGAACATGAATAAATTTGAAAAGAGATTATGAATTGTGGCAAGTGTTTTGAACGCAAAAATCTAAATGGTTCTATAGAAAATAACCAGAAAGTGAAACAAGTGTTGGTGAGGACGTGGAGAAAGGGGAACTCTCAGGCACTGTTGGTGGGAGTGCAAGCTTGTGCAGCCACTGTGGGAAACAGTGTGGAGGTTCCTCAAAACATTGAAAATAAAACTGCCCTTTGATCCCATAAACACACTGCTGGGTATTTACCTAAAACAATGCAAGAATGCTAATTCAAAGGGATACATGCATCCCTATGTTTACTGCAGCATTATTTGCAACAGCCAAACTATGGAAGCAGCCCAAGTATCTGTTGATAGATGAATGGGTCAAGAAGATAAAGTAAAGATAAAAGAAGTAATATGCATATTACTCAGCAATAAAAAAGAATGAAATCTTGCCATTTGCAACAACATGGACAGAGCTAGAGAGTAAAATGCAAAGAGAAATAAGTCAGAGAAAGACAAATACCATGTGATTTCAGTCACATGTGGAATGTAAGTAATGAACAAAGGGAAAAAAGAGACATACCAAGAAACAGACCCTTAACTATAAAGAACACACTGATGGTCACCAGTGGGGATGGGGATGGGGGGAACAGGTGATGGGGATGAAGGCGGGTGCTTGTCAGGAGCACCGGGTGGTGGATGGAAGTGTTGAATCGCTAAGTTGTACACCTGAAACTGATACAACAATGTATGTTAATACTGGAATTAAAATAATTAAAAAAAAAGAAATGGAAAGCATATGCTTTTGACGGATGGCCACTGAGGCCATCTGAGAAAGTGTCATTCTACAGCCAGTCCCTGGAAAGGAGGGACTCAAGTGAAATGCAGGGGCAGGAACCGCAAGCAGCAGGAGAAGGTCAGTGACAGAGTGGTGGAACTTTATACAGCACTGAAGAGTGAAAGACCCACCACTACAGGTAACACTGAGGCTGCGTCTGCAAAGCAAGCAATTGGGTGATAGAGACAAATCAGCCGAGACTGCACACACTAGGGTACTGCTGTCATAAAGCCCCAACACGTGCAAGATGGAGCAACATGTCCTTTAGAGATGCATACATGCATGATACAACTCAATACAAAAAAGATAGGACAATGACAAACACAAAACTCAGAATAACATGTACCTGAGAGGGGAGGAGGCAGAGAGGAAATAATGCATATATTCAAGGCAAGGTTCTAGTTTTAAATGTTGGTGGCAGAGTCATGGATGCTGGTTTTGTTATGCTTCCTAAATTATACATGTGTTAAATGCATTTTTAATATATCCAACATTGTCGAATACAACGCACGTTAAAAACAAAGAGGGAGCACTTCCTTCAGGGCAGGCAGGTGTAAAACGAGTGGGTTGGCCCTTCTGCGGTGAACCGCCAAATCCCTTCCCCGCCGACAGGGGGCGCCACCATCCCGCCCTAGCGCACGATTACCACGCAGACTGCGTCCAGAACTGCCTGTTTTTCTTGAGAAGCCTGACACCTGAATTTTTATAAGCGGCATCCCAATTTTTCAACGTTGGCAAGATCCCACCACGTTTTTAAAAACCCTGTGGCCCAACAGTACCTATTGGGGGGGTGTATTGAGCCTCTGAAACAGGGATTGATTTTGACCCTCTCTCCCCCTTCCCCACCCCCACTCTGGAGGCAGGCAGGCAGGACGCCCATGCCCCCCCGCATCCCCAGAGCGTGCTATTTCCAACCTGTCGGGCTCGGTTCCTCCGCCTGTCTCACCTGCGAGCTTTCGCCTCTAAGTTTGGAACGTGTGAAGGTGGTGTGAGCGCCGCGGGGATGGGAGCGTGGGCGCTGGGGCTACGCCTCTGCCCCCGGCAGCTTCCACTGGGCCCCGCAGCTGGGAAGAGTATTGGCAGCACCCCCATTTCTCCCGGGGCGCCAGGGAGAGGAAAGGGCTATGATGAACCCTGACCGCGCACGGGGAGGTCTGCTTTATGCTGCACGCGGTTGGCACCGGGGCTTGCTCCCACAGGTGCATATATTTGTCTTTTCTTAAGAAGGAAGCGTTTCACCCGTGAGGCATGAAATCTCCTAACACCCACTCGTGGCGAGCTTGGCCTTTTGTTTTCTCATTATCACAGGGCGTCTCCACTGGGAGCGACTTTCGATAATGTCTGGAGATATTTTTGGTTGTCACAACTGGGGTCAGGGGCTTCTTCTTTTTTAATATTTTATTTATTTATTAGAGTGAGAGAACATGAGAGGGGGAAGGGAGCCCAATATGGGGCTCAAGCCCAGGACCCTGGGATCATGATCTGAGCCAAAGGTAGGCACTTGACCCAGTAAACCACCCAGGTGCCCCCCCCTTTTAAAAAGATTTTATTTATTTATTTTAGAGAGAGCAGAGGGATGGGGGTAGGAGCAAAGGGGCAGGAGGAGAGGGGGAGAGAGAGAATATGGAGCAGGCTCTGCAGAGCCCAACCCAGGGCTGGATCCCAGGACCCTGAGATCATGACCTGAGCCAAAACCAAGAGTGAGGCGCTTCATCGACTGAGTCCCCCGGGCGCCCCACGGGGCGTCTTTCATCTAGTGGGTAGAGGCCAGGGATGCTGCTAAATATCCTACAAGGAACAGGGCAAACCTCCCCGCCCCCACTCCCAACACCCCAATAAAGATTTATCCAGCCCCAAATGTCAATAGGCAGTAGTGCTGAGGCTAAGCCACACTGCTTCCCAGCCCCCACCAAAAAACAAAGGTAAATAAGCCCACAGGCTGGGCCATTCCCTGTGAATTATGAAAGGTGTGTGTGTTTTGGGGGGAGGGGTTATGGCGAGGGGTGTAACCAACATGAATTTACAAGGCATGCCCTTTAGC
This sequence comes from Ailurus styani, assembly GCA_002007465.1. Lineage (NCBI taxonomy): Eukaryota > Metazoa > Chordata > Mammalia > Carnivora > Ailuridae > Ailurus > Ailurus styani. The sequence continues at coordinate 1,530,527 of LNAC01000171.1, forward strand.
TAGAGCTGGGATTTGTGGCCACTATTTTGGTTTTTATTAAAGCGTAATGCTCACAAGCAGAAGAGGGGATTTGTTATTCTAAAGACAGCTGCACACCAAAGCATGCTATTGTATAATCTGGCATTTTCCCCACCAGGGAGCTATGGTGCATTACTCACAAGTGACAGAACCAACGAGCTTCATCTCCCAAGGGGCTAGTGCATCCGTTTAAAGGGAGCCAGCGCCTTGCAGCTCCGCCCCCGCCCACCCCCACCTAGAGAGCCGGGTGAAGGTGAGCCTCTTTGTAGTCCCGGTGAGCATGATCCAGCCCACGGTTCCGTGCCCACCTGCACCCCCCAAAACAAAAGATTTGAGTCAACTTATGTTCTAGTAGCAAAACCCCAGGGTGGGAGGCAGGGACTGGGATTTTACCTTGATGAATTTCACTAGGGATGTCCCAGCTCTCTCTGTGCCTTGCCTCTGTTTCCTGGAAGACCCATGCATCGTGAGGCTGGGATCTTGGGCTTGGGGTTGGTCAAGTATGGGTCAAATGCTGGTACGGCACGGGTGGTGTGTCTCCCTGGGTCCAGATTTCTCTCAGAGCCTTGGTTTTCTCGTCTACAAAGTGGATATAGTCGTGTTTGTCTCATAGGGTCGCCGTGAGGGTAAAAGAGAGGGATCGTAAAGCACTCGGCTCTTGCCAAGCAGGTAGCAGGATCCAATAAATGTTCGCTACTCATGTATCATTCTGGTGGTCAAATATCAAGTGAAGTCAACCGGTCTTCCACGGACCTCACAGAGCAGTGGTGAATTGAAATGAGATCGCGGATGGAAAAGCGCAGGGGAAGAATTTTAACTGCTGTCTCAGTGTAAATTGCTATCAATATAATGTAATGAAATCAATGCAAACACCAATGCAAATAGTTACAGTGTTTATTGTACTGATCCTAAGAAAATAGAACAATTATTACCCACTACAATTGTAAGTGGTTAGGTGGGGAAGGAAATTGGGGTAGCTTTTAATTTAAACCTTCCCTTTTACAAACAAGAAAGAAACTTGTTTGTGGCACAATTTCCGTTAACTCCAGCTTGGTGCTCTTCTGTCCCCTCAGGTTGACACTGGAGTTCAGCAACCCAGTAAGAGCGAATCTGTATCTGATAGAACATCCCCAACATACAGCCTCAGTTTCTTTATCTCTAAAATGGGCACTATTATAAAGCCTAACCTCCGGGCAGTGGTGAAGTAGGTCATCATGCAGGTAGAGTGCCTGGCACAGAAAAAGTCCTTCACAAACAGCATTCATCATTGTCCCTATTAAAGAGAATAACTGAGCTGGTGCATATACAGGCACCTCTCCAAGGATCTGACCTAAGTGGGGGGCCAATATATGTTCCCTGCTAAGTTGCTACCAAGAGTACCTTACTGATCTGAGGAGCATTGAGAGGGGGACTCTCGGTCCTCCTGAAGAATCCACTGGCATAGTGTCTGATTCCTGCGCATCATAGGGAAGGTGCTGGACAGGCTAGTGGCATTATTCTGTGGCCTCAGAAACAAGGAAGGGGGTCCAGCTGATCTAGAATTCTAATAGGGCTTGAATTGGATAAGTGAAAGTTCTCGATGTTCATTGTGGTGTGGACTTGGAGGATTTGCGAGCATTCGGGTGAGCAGTGGCGCTCAGTCCACATGTTCAGATGGCTCTAAAATAGTCGTTCTTAACCTTTGGCCTGCAGCAGGATCACCTGGAGGGCTTGAGAAAACTCAAGCCACTGCCCCCACCCACTCAGTGGATCTGGGGTGGAGCCCTGTGTTGTGTGTTTCTAGCAAGATCCCGGGGGATGCTGCTGCTGCCCAGGGGCCGTGCTGAGAATCACTGTCCTAGAGCAGCATGTCCCAGCCTCACTGTGGGTGATGTACCGGGCTGGATGAATCAATGTTATGCTATCGGATACGCAGCAGTGTCCCTGGCCTGTGCTCACGGTCCCCTAGTTGTAGTGGTGACAACCAAAGATGCCTCCAGACGTTGCTGGATGTCCTCTGGGGAGTGAAATCACTGCTGCTCTAGGGCAACTGGGTGGCTCAGTGGGTTAAAGCCTCTGCCTTCGGCTCAGGTCATGATCTCAGGGTCCTGGGATCGAGTCCCACATCGGGCTCCCTGCTCAGCAGGGAAGCCTGCTTCCTCCTCTCTCTCTGCCTGCCTCTCTGCCCACTTGTAATCTCTCTTTCTCTGTCAAATAATAAAAAAAAAAGAACTGCTCTAGGGCAGATGGCCTCGAATCCAATTTAGTGTACTGGTGGTAGGATCGCATCTGTATAATGGGTACAAGAATGCTAACGTCATAAGGTCCAATTAAAGATTGAAAGATAGTACAGGCAGAGCATTTAGCACAGTTCCTGGGACACAGTGGACAGTTAATGCATTTTAATTAGCCCTCCAGATCTTCTACTAAGTAAAATGTTTTTTTGCCCATCAAAAAATTCTCACGTTTTAGAAAGTATCAGCTTGGCTGATGAAGGGGAGAGTTTGAAGACTCTCATCTAGGGCCAAGTGACTTCCAGAAAACTGTCTAAAAAATACACATTCAGGCAAAGGACTCCAAAGCAACAAGGTCCTGTTTAGAGTCTGGAAATAATGTCCAGCTTTTCCCTAGGCGAGTAGCCCCCAGTCCTGCGCTGAGAAGTGACTGGTTACGAAAGCCCACGCAGCTTACCGTGCCCACTGCCTATTGGTTTAGCTAAGGTGGGTACAAGAAGGATTGCTTTCCATCTTACACCATTTAAACAATGATCTCATCACTCTCCATCTTTGCTCTAGAAGTGAACTTTGGAATCTGGAATCCTGCTGCATTATTTCCCAAACAGCTGCTGTTAGAGAATGATCTATGCCGGCACACTCAGGGGATCATGGATTTTTCTTTGGCTGTCAGCTCTTGAAATTACCCAGCAATCCCAAAATGAATTTCCACTAATCTGACAGTTTTGCCTCTCTTGAGTATGATGGACTGTATATTCAGTGGTCAGCAGGGACTACTTAATTGCAGTTAAGCCTGTGCTGTTCATTGTGGCATTTAAAATGGAGCAGTATGCAATGTAGTTAAACTTTCTGACTCTCCAGGCCCAGATGGGTGGGTGGAACTCAGTGTTTTTTTGGAAACTTTCTACCTGGGAGCATTTATACTGAATAAGTTTATTGGCTAGCAGCTTTAATTCATTTTAATTCAAGATTTATACGTATTAGAATCAAAATTAAAATGGAATTCTCCTACAAGGTCGAAGGGACTGGGGGATCCCACAAAAGCAATGTTGGGTTAAAGATTGGAAAAAGAGGAAAAACACACTGATATAATACATACCACTTTTTGGATACTTTCCATGTGCCTGGCGGTTTTCAGGTATTATTTTATTCATAAAACATTCCAAAGAGGCAGGGACGATGTTTGCTCCCACTTTATAGACGTGGAAACTGAGGCTCAGAGAAGTTAAGAGACTTCCCACAAGCTATGTGTATTTGGGCACAGCCAAGGTTGGAGCCCAGGTCTGTCCGGTAACAATCTATGTTCACCAGCACTGCCTTAAGCGGCCGTAAAGATGCTAGCCACTGTTGAGTTTAAGCTGCTATTTTACAAGTGAGTAAACTGAGGTCCAGACACTCTGCAGTGACTTGCCCAGAATTAAATTACCTCGACTCAGAAAATTCACCTGGGGCTACTCCTAAGTCTTGTCACTAATAACAGTGCAGTGCTAGGGATGCCTGGCTGGCACATCCATAGAGCCTGTGACTCTTGATCTTGGGGTTGTGAGTTTGAGCCCCACCTTTGGCATAGAGATGACTTAAAAATATAATAACATAGTGCTTTGCAGCTTATAAAGTGCTATAGTGTCTCTTAGCACACACTTAATTTGGGATTTCAAATCTTGTATGAGCTGCTAACTCAAAAAGAATTTTGGTCAGTGATTTTTTTTTTTCCATAATGGAATCTGATATGTACCTGCTGTGTAGGCACAAAAATGCTTCTGTAAGGTGCCTATGAACACATGAAAATTAAAGACTTCACTAGATCAATATTCAGTAAATACTATTAAGTTTCTAATATGTGCTGGGCATTATTCCAGGTGCTGGGAATATAGCACTGAGTAAAAACAGTCAGAAACTCCCAGCTCCAAGAAAGCTCCTATTCTAGAGGGCAGAGGCAGATGATTAGCTCGATAAATAAGCCAAATATATAGTATGTCAGATGTTAAGTGGGAAGCAATGAAATATAGCTGGGAATAGGAAGGGGCCACTGGGGGAAGGGAGTAAGCTTATATGTAGAGAAGGTGCTATTTGAACAAAGACAGAAGAGATATGAAGATCAGACTTTTTGAATATCTGGGGAAGAGCGTTGCGGGCAGAGGGAACAGCGAATGTGAAGGCTCTGAGCAGTAGATATGCAGTGTGTCGTGTTTAAAGAAACAGCAAGGGGAGTCAAATGGATGGGAAGTTTGAATATTTTTTTGTTACTGTTCTCTCAGTTTTTTTTTAATTGAATTATAATTGATATTCCATTGTTTTATATTCTCACCAGCCATGTAGTGTGGGTCTTGGCTGTTTTGTACCATCGCCAACACTCAGTTTGGCCAGCTTTATAATTTTATTTTATTTTATTTATTTTTTATTTTTTATTTTTTTATTTTTTTATTTTTTTTAATTTTATTTTTACTATTTGCCCAAGGGGTACAGGTCTGTGAATCATCAGGCTTNGTCTTGGCTGTTTTGTACCATCACCAACACTCAGTTTGGCCAGCTTTATAATTTTATTTTATTTTATTTTTTTATTTTTTTAACCAACACCTTGATTTTAGCCCAGTGAAGCTCACATAAAACTTCTGACCTATAGCATTTATGTTTTTGTAAGCCAATAAGTATATAATTTTAGATATTTAAATAGTTATGTAGTACCACTTCACTGAAATTTTAATTTGTATTTCCCTAATGACCAGCAACATGCACAACTTTTACCTGATTATTTGCGTTCTTCCATATGTTGTCCTTGCTGAAGTATCTCTTCAAGTCTTCTTCCTGCTTTTCGTATGAGTCTGTTTTTTGATTATTGTGTTTTGAGTATTCTTCGTGCAATCTGGACACAAGTCTTTTTATTTTTAATTTATTATTTTTTAAAATTATTTTTAACTTAAATTCAATTAACATAGACTGTAGTATTTGTTTCAGAGGTAGAGGTCAGTGATTCATCAGTCTTATATAACACCCAGTGCCCATTACATCATGTGCCCTCCATGGATGGATGATTTACAGATAATTTCTCCCTGCCAAAGGCTTGTCTTTTTATTCTTCCTGCAGCATCTTGCTTAATTTCGATCAAGGCCAATTTATCATCTTTTCCCCCCATATGGATTTGATGTATCTAAGAAATCTTTGCCTTTGATTATTTTATAAATTGATTTTCTCATCAAGTAAAAGAAAATATCCTCTCAAGTTCCTTTAAATATATCTATATTATTTAGGCAACCAAGTTATTGATCAGTAAGTGACCATTTGTAATGATCTGTTGATTAAGGAATAAAAATAATACTTTCATGTTCCTTAACCTACTTCAAAGACCTCATGGTTTTTCTACGGGCATATCCGGAAGTGGTGGTCAATGTGGATGAGGGGCAGCTGTGGTGTGGTGGGAAGGGTGTCAGTGGTCCTAATGACAGGCCCCCCAATTTTATTCTCTGCTTTGCCACTGATCAGACGCTGAACCCTGGGCCAGTTGCATTTCCTTTTTCAGTTTTGAGTTTCCAATTGCAAAAATACGGAGTTGTACTAGAGCTTTCTGTGCCCTCTTTTATTCCTAACACTACAGAAATGGGACATGGACAGTAAATCAATGGCCTTCCATAAGGCCTGGACTATTGCAAGAGAGGTGTCTCAGGCACACAACTGAAGGCAATATGCACTCTCAGGGTGTGTGAGTGCTAATGCCGTGTTTGCACACCCTGAGGGGGAGGCCCTGTCCTGAGCCTGAGAATGAGGCCTTCTTAAATTTCATGCCCCCCATCCCTCCTCTTGTCATACACTCCTCTTGGTCCTGACCTTCAGTGAGGGAGGTGGTGGAGGACCAAATGGGGACCACGCAGCACTTCTCACACTGGAGTATGCATTCAGCTAACCTGGAGAGTTTGTTCATTCTGATTCAGAAGGTCTGGCATGGAGCATGAGATTCTGCCTTCCTAACAAATGCCCATGTGATGCTAATGCTACGGGGCCATGGGTCACACTTTGAGTAGCGGGATGCTAGAACGTACCAACTTTGTCCAAAGGGGCAAAGTGACTCCATCCACTTCCGTGTGGAAATTCAGTCCCAAAGTGCACAGATGTCTTGATTTAGCAAAAGAGGAACCAGAAATTTGTGATTAATTTGAAGTCTCTTTTTTCTTTTTTTTTTAAGATTTTATATTATTTATTTATTTGAGAGAGTGCAAAAGAAATCAGGGGGAGGGGCAGCAGGAGAGGAAGAGAGAGGACCAGAAGCAGACTCCCTGCTGAGGACAGAGCCCCATATGGGGCTTGATCTCATGACTTTGAGGTCATGACCTGAGCCAAAACCAAGAGTCAGACACTTAACCAACTGAGCCACCTAAGCACCCCAAAGTCTCTTGAGTCTTAAATATTGGACAGCTTATTTTCACTTTTATAAAACGTCATGGGGTCAAAGAGATCATCTGAGAGTCCACTTTGTCCCATGTAAAAACCAGTTTGTCCCACTAGCAATCAATCAAGTTTCAGGAATTTTCCCAAAATTTTGGACAGAGAAAATGGGCAAAATAATAGCCAGGTCTCAGAGCAGATTTAACCACAAACTCAACACTCCCTCCCCTTTCACCGAAAATGTTACCCAAAGAAAGGACATCATAGGAAAAGTTCACTGAACTTGGTCTCACGTCTCAGGGCATTCTTCCCTGTGTTGGCATGAAGCCATGAGCAGAAGCTCCCCCATGCTCTTCTTTCATTCTTTTTGCTCACTGCATTTCCACTGGTAATTTCTTTTGGTATATTGCCCCTCGCTCTGCCCATGTCTCAGTCCCCTACCTGTCCCAACATCCTCTGGAATGAATAGCTATTTCGCTTATCAGCCCAGCATCCATTTTTGCCCTTCTGGTATCAACCCCTGTTCTTTGGGGGAATCCTCCCCCTGCCCCATTTTCAGTCTGTGAGATTCAAAAGAGACTCATCGATCTTCTTGCATCAGTGGCTCCAAAGTGGACCATGACTCAGGCAGGATGAATTACCTTTCTGGCCTCATATGAGTTATTGAGAAAGGAGAAGCTCTTCCCACTGGTATCGACAAACTGTCAATAGTAAGAGCTAACGAGTATTTATTGCCTGCCAGGCACTTCATGAAGAACATGCTTTTGTGTGAATTTTCTCTTTCAGTCTTCACTACAGCTCTGTCATGTAGGTATTCATATTTGTCCCCATTTCACAGATGGAAATACTGAAGCACAGGAAGATAGAGGAATATTCCTGAGGTCACACAGCTTGCAAATAATAGAGCTGGGATTTGAATTTGTCAATTACAGAGCTGAACTCTCAGGGAGCATGAAAGCCAGGAGCTGCCCACAGTCATTTTTGTAAACTCACAGAGTGAACTTCAATAAGAATGAAGCCATCAGAGGAGAAAACAGAACTAAGAGATGGACAGAGAACCAGTGTCCTAACAATATGATTTAAAGCCCTGGATCTAACCTTACCTGAAGCCCAGGTTTACCTACTGGACATGCCAACTACAGGAGCCAGACTTACCCTCTTTGTGGTTTAAGTGAGTTTGATCTGAGTATTTCTGTCTGTTTTGCTTTTTGTGTCAGAAATATTTCTGTTTAATACACAGTTGTGACCATCGGCAAGGCAGTTCTTTTCCTGGGACTCAATTTTCTTATTTATGAGGGGTTTCTCAGCATTTTTTGTCTTGATGCTTGATGTTATCTATAACATTTTTCCAGGTTTCATCAACCTCATTTAAGCTTTTGTTTCCATACCATTTAAGGAAGGAAGGCAAAATGTAATGGCTTTTTTCTATCCCGTGTTCAAAACCTAGCTGAATATGCTTGTTCATTTTCTGTCTCTCACTACAATGGAAACTCCATGAGGGTAGGCAATTTTGTTTCATTTTCTTACTGCTGTAGCCTCAATATCTTGAACTGTGTCTGACTCAGAGTATGACCTCAACACACACACACGTTTAAATATGTAAGTAACTAGATACATATATATAGTTAAGGGAATAAATAAATTCTTATTCATTTTTATGGGTAACAGGCTGGTTTGGGCACAATTACAAGTCACTAGTCCTTACTCTAGTAGGAAAGTGGTTTAGGGATAGCATCTGTCTCTATCTGCATCATGATTTTCTCCCTGGTTTCCGCTTTGTGGACAGAAGCAATAGATGAAGTGAGTTGGATATTCTTTGAATAAAACACAAGCTTTTAATGCTTCTTAAAGCCTATAACATATTATTACTTCTAAGCTCAGAGTAAACAGATAAGTTCTTATGATGAATGGATTTCCAGTTTGAAATGATGTAAGAGAGAGCTATGTCTTAACTTCTCTCCTATTTTACCTCTATTATTTTTAAAGATTTTATTTATTAGAGAGCACAGCAGGGGGAGCAGCAGGCAGAGGGAGAGGGAGAAGCAGGCTCGCAGAGCAGGGAGCCCAATGTGGGGCTCAATCCTAGGACTCGGGGATCATGATCTGAGCCGAAGGCAGATGCTCAATGACTGAGCCACCCAGGCGCCCCACTTCTTTCCTATTTTACTTCTATTTCAATATCTTAGTAGAGCCATTATATGACATTGATCCCCCGGCTTTAGGAAATGGGGTACTGTTGATAGTGTCCTATGCTATTGTGGGATGTATTATAGAATGACATCCAGCCCAAGCTTGCCTCTTGTTAATAAACCTGGGTTTCATTTGGGCAGCCACGTGCTCAGACCCAGGGAATAATAATGATTACAAGAGCTAGTAAATAGTTCTTATTATATCCTAGGCACTGTTCTAAGTCAGTAAATGTGGATTTACCCATTTAATAGACGAAGGCAATGGATATGATATCATTGCCCCCTGCCTCCCATGCATTGAAGAGTGACCACAACGTTCCCCTTTACTGGCGACAGGCAGTAGAGGATAGAGTGGATTGTATAAGGAGGTGGGCTCTGGTGCCAATTCTGTGACCTTGGAACGTTTATTTAAAGTCTCAGTGGCAAAGTTTGTTTTTGTTTTGTTTTAATCTCTGAAATGGGGATAATAATGGTACCTGCCTCATGAGGTTGCTATGGTTCGATGAGTGAATACATGTGACACTCAGAAAAAGGCCTAGACCAGTGGTTCCCAACTGAGGCAAGTATGCCCTCCAGGAGACATTCTTGCAGTATCTGGAGACATTCTTGATTGTCACCTGGAGTGGGGGTGAAGGGCAGGTGCAGCTGGCATCCTAGGTAGAGACCAGGGGTGCTGCTAAACCTTTTACCATGTATGGGACAGACTCCCTGACCAAGTATGATTGGGCCCAAAATGTTAATAGCACAAAATTGAGGAGTGTAGGCAAAAGCATTCCAAACTGATAACTAGGAAAGACAGCACCCTGTCAGGATTGTGACACGGTTTTATTATTGCAACCCCATTAAAGGAAATAAACTGATCGATTAAATCACTTCAAAGGGCTCTGCTTATCATCAAAATACACCAAAATACCTCTCTGAGGAAGGGGGCTCAGCATTAAGATATGAAGAGGCAGTTTAGTACCACGATTACACACAGGCGCTAGAGTCAAATTAAGTTCTGAGCCCTCCTCTGACTTGCTCCCAGCTGCATGATCTTGAGTCATTAATTGTCAAAGGGTTCAATTCCCTCAATTCTTGAGAAGAGGGCAAAAATAATGCTGACCTCATAGGCTGTTGTAAGAATGAAATGAGATAGTACGTGTGAACTTTTTTTAATTTTAGTTTTATTCTTTGCCCAAGGGGTACAGGTCTGTGAATCATCAGGCTTACATCTTTCACAGCATTCACCAAAGCACAAACCCTCCCCAATGTCCATAACCCATCCACCCTATCCCTACCCTCCCACCCCCCAGTAACCCTCAGTTTGTTTTGTGAGATTAGGAGTCTCTTATGGTTTGTGTCCTTCCCCATCCCATCTTGTTTCATTATTTTTCCCTCCCTACCCCCCACGACCCCCCACCCTGCCCCTCAAGTTCCTCATATCAGAGAGATCATATGATAATTGTCTTTCTCTGATTGACTTATTTCGCTCAGCATAATACCCTCCAGTTCCATCCATGTTGTTGCGAATGGCAAGATTTCGTTTCTTTTGATAGCTGCATAGTATTCCATTGTATATATATACCACATCTTCTTTATCCATTCATCTGTTGATGGACATCTAGGTTCTTTCCATAGTTTGGCTATTGTGGACATTGCTGCTATAAACATTCGGGTGCACGTGCCCCTGAGGATCACTACCTTTGTGTCTTTAGGATAAATACCCAGTAGTGCGATTGCTGGGTCGTATGGTAGCTCCATTTTCAACTTTTTGAGGAATCTCCATACTGTTTTCCAGAGAGGCTGCACCAGCTTGCATTCCCACCAACAGTATAGGAGGGTTCCCCTTTCTCCGCAACCTCGCCAACATCTGTCGTTTGTGAACTTCTAATAAGCTTCAAATATCATAAGCCTTCCGTACATGTTAGCTTTCACAATTATTAAACATTAGCTAAGAAAAAGGGGGGGAAAGGGTATGTAGAAAATTATTTTATGATTTGGCAAAACTTGTTCCTAATTTATGTCTTGCATGTTACCATAACTCTGGAAACTGGGATATTTGGATGTTCCTTGTTTGTCCAAGTGCTTGGACCAATCCAATGTATTTTATTGAGCAAATATGGGTCCCCTCTCCAGGATTTGTGGGTCTCCCTTTCAGATGGGTAAGCACCACTGTGGCTAAAATGAGGAACAACCCAAATGTCAACTGATGAATGGACAAAATGTGATATATCCACATGGTGGAATATTATTTGGTAGTAAAAAGGAAGTGAGTCCTAGTACATGCTATGACTTGGTTCGATCTCCAAAGTGTCATGAAAAGTGAAAGAAGTCAGACACAAGAGACCACATGGAGTATGATTTCATTTATATGAAGTACCCAGAAAAGCAATTTTGAAAATGCAGAAAGCAAGTTAGTAATTGCCTAGGATTGGGGATGGGAGTAGAGATGAACTATACCTGTGAATGAGGGATCTTTTTGGGGTAATGAATATTCTACCACTGCATTATGGTGATAGTTGCACAGTTTGGTAAATTTACTAAAAATTCTTGAAATGGGTAAATTTTATGTTATATAAATTATCACTCAATAAATTTATTTTTAAAAAAGATGCTTTGCAGGGGTGCCTGGGTGGCTCAGGTCATGATCCCAGAGTCCTGGGATCCCTGCATCAGGCTCCAGCTGAGCTGGGAGCCTGCTTCTCCCTCTCCCTCAGACTTGCTGCTCTGTCTACTTGTGCTCTCTCTGTATCTCTCTATCAAATTAAAAAAAAATCTTAAAAAAAAGACACTTTGCAACTGAGTTAAATAATCTTTCATACTCCTAAATTTTTGCTGCAGGAAGTTAATCCTTACTTTGAAATGGTTGGTTTCTAAAGATACTGAATCTCTGGCAAAGTCAACTGTAATATTAGCAGTTTAGCTAAACTGAGAAGTAGCCTTGAATGGATTTGCCAGTTACCCCTGGTATTTGAAAGAGACATTAGACATTCTGTACCAGATATACTCCAAGATTTCTGACATGGCCCATTTTAGGAACTTTGGACAGAATTACATCACCTACCTGCAGAAATCCCCTTCTGGGAGGTATTCTTACAGGGATTATTCAACTAGAAATCCATAATTGCTGTATTTTGTCTTTGGAATAGCCAGACATGAAAGAAACTGGCTCAAAGCTTGCTTGAAGTCTCCAAAATATCGATCCACGTGAATATTTCCTTTGGTCCACGAAAGCGTTTTACTTCCGGTGCTTTGGTCCGTTTTCTCCTATGATGAAGTGTGAGACATATAGTAAAGTATGTTTTCTTTTTGTCTTTGCCATGAGGATAGGCAAACTTAAAGTTGATGGTCATTGTAGCTACAGCTCTGATGTATGGTGATGTCTGTCTCACTGCTATTTTATGTTTCCACCCCCCCCATGATTCTATATCTAATTGTCCCATTTATACCATGCCTAGTTTAGTAAGATTGCTTACATTTTAGGCAGAGAATGGATTACAGATGAAAATAATGAACACATAATTATGTACATTATACATGATTCTTTTGTGCTTTTGAAATGAACCAACACGGGCAGCATCATTTGTTGTTGCCGCGTGCGCACGCGCACACACACACACACACACACACACATGCATGGATGTGCTTTGATGTATAAATACACTGATACAGATGCATCCATGAATTCTCCACTGAAACATGTGAGCAGATAGTGAAAATTTGTGGCTAGATTTAAATCGTGAGAAACTGGTCTTTAGAAAAGAAATGTTAATGCAAGGTAAATTTCGCTAGGAAGCACCAGGCGATATTTCTTCCGTGATAAACCTTACAGCATTATAAGGGACTTAAGTTTAGATTACTTTAAGATACTTGCAGTTGGGTTTCTCTGATTCAGAAACAATTGTTTCATTTAAAATTATTTCCCATGACCTCGATGTAACTTCAAGGACATCTAATACCTAAGGAATCAGATCAAAGATGCCACTTGAAATTTCAAAATACAATCCTAAGACATTCTAGTGTAGCCTTCTGGCAGCAGACGTGTGAGTTGCGGTGCTGTCTTTGAAAACCAGTCTTGCCATCTCACAAAGAACAGTGTGAAATTGAACTTGCAATTAAAAAATATGCTTTGGTTGTTCCCCTCCTCCCCATAAACCGTTCTACGCAACCAAACTGAGGGTCATCAGGAAACAGAAGGAAGAGAATGCTGTAAGATTTCAAAGATGCCTGGTAGGAATATTTTTTAATTGAGCCGTGCTTTCGAGCTGCATGGAAGGGAGAAGAACACGGACGGGCTCTGTGAGATTAGAGCTTCGTGAGATTTACTTAAAAGGCTTTCATTAGGCGCTGGGGGTTCTGTAGCTCACTCAAACCTCACCTATACAAAATATATGGTGCTCTGGCTTTCAGCCCCTCTTCCTATGAAATACGAAACATTGGTGCTCAAAATGAGAATAGGAGAAGGATATTTCCAGAATGTTTTTTGAAATAAGGTCTGTGTTTCCTGATGGCTAAGTAATTTGTCATTTCATTCTTGCCTTCCCTCCGTCCCTTTTTTCCCTCCTTCTCTCCCTCCCCATCTCTCCTCCTTCCCTGCTTTGCCCATGCAAGCTACTACTCTTCCTATCTGTGGTTTTTTCCTTTATTTTGTTATTATAAATTTTTTTAAAATCAATTTCCTGTCTTGGGTGAATGGAGGAAAGATTTCAGCTGTGCTTCTCAGACTTTAATGTGCGTGTGAATTACTTAGGAGGTTTGCGAAATGTGGACTTTGATTCAGGAGGTTTGGGGTGGAGCCTGAGATGCTGCATTTCTGTCAAGCTCCCAGGTGATGCCCATGTTGCTGGTGTGCGGACTGCTGTAGGGTAACAAGGAGCCACCGTGGTCCATAAATTAGATTAAACCCATTCCTTTAAATGTAAGGCAGAATAGGTAATTAGAGAACTGACATTCGGATTCCAGTTTGGCTTGGCTGAGTGACTTCAGGCAAGGTCCATAATAGCTGGTCATCTATGCTTCCAAATGTATAGTGAGGGTATGACAACACCACTTCATGGTTTTATTATTATTTTTAAAGATTTTATTTATTAGCGAGGGAGCACACTTGTGCAAGAGAGCACAAGTACGGGGAGGGACAGGGGGAGAGGGAGAAGCAGACTCCCCTGTTAAGCAGGGAGCCCTCCATGGGCCTGGATCCTAGGACCCTGGGATCAGGACCTGAGCCGAAGAGATGCTAAACCAGCTGAGCCACCCAGGAGCCCCTCATGGTTTTATTATTTAAGGAGATAGAATAAAGTGCGTAAACCTCTTTGCTCTCCATAAAGAACCAAGAATGTTCGAGATTCTTTTGGTTGCTCGAAGCATCACTGTATGATTGCAGGGCCCCACCACTCAGAGCTCAACTGGGGGAGCCCCACCTACCACTTCTCTTTGCCCTTGAACCTCTTCCCAGGCACCTTTTGGGTCTCCAGTGGGATCCCCTAAAAATGTCAGAAACCCTGATGTCACCCAGTTTTATATTTTTATATAAGTGTTAGCCAATGTGGTCTTTCTCTGAAGGGCATTTCCTCTTATATTGTACCTTGAAATATCTGCCAAAGGACTTTGTGACTTCGTCCCCAAATGAAAGGAATCTCAGCCCCAAGCAGACAAACCAGGAGGAATTCAGGCAGGCAGCATTCTTCCTGGGGTCCCTGGCATGACATAAAACAGCATTTCCCGCTTGTGAGACACAGTCGAGCTGCCCACCCATGTGTCCCCTCTACTATTTCTTACTTGACCTTTGTTTCTAACTCTGTTTTAAATAACTTAAAAATCTGCTGTACAGGGGTGCTTGGGTGGCTCAGTGGGTTAAGCCTCTGCCTTCGGCTCAGGTCATGATCTCAGCGTCCTGGGATCGAGCACCGCATTGGGCTCTCTGCTCATCGGGGAGCTTGCTTCCTCCTCTCTCTCTGCCTGCCTCTCTGCCTGCTTATGATCTCACTCTCTGTGTCAAATAAATAAATGAAATCTTAAAAAAAGATATGTACAAGGAAATAGAAATGGAAACCCATATAAAAGGTATGCACTGATAAAAAATATATCTAGTTAGTGAAGTTTTAGAGCTATGTGTCTGTGTCTCACCTAAAATCCTGTTGTGTACAAGAAGGAAACATACTACCCTTTGGACAACAAAGGCAGAACATAGCTCACTAGAAGGAGACCTTCTTAGCATTTCTCAGTGGACAAGAGACCTAAACATGCGAAGCACTTCAGAAACTGGGGTGATGAACAGCCTGGAAGTTTGGAGGGGGGTGGTCTTTTTTCCAGAAGGGAAGACAGAATGCCATATACGCTCCTGTGTCCCCAAGGGCTTTGTGGTTGGCACAAAATAGCTGCTCAGTTAATACTGGAAAAATGAATAAATGAATAATGCCATCTTCCTCATTCATTGAGGAGGCTTTAAAAACAGATTTCCTTTGAGTTTCTTTTTAGAACAAAAAGAATTTTCAGTTATCCTCTATCAAACCCCTTTCTCCATTTTGGAATATCACATTTCTTTTTTTTTTTAAGGAGCTGCATCAAATTCCCCATGATCACAAAGCTTGAGTCTGCACAAAGGACAAGAGAATTGAAGCTAGGCTTAGGCTGTTAGTGGGATTTATAAAGGGAGAGAATTAAGCGTACATCCTATATATATTTGCGATAATGTCAGTATTAGGTGCCTTTTGTTCTGCTTTAATTGTTGTAGAGTTTGCCTGACTAAAACGCTATGAAGAAGTTGTCAGTTACATGAAATCAAAGGACTTGAATCCTGGCATCCTAAGAGCTAATTTCAGACCATTGAAACTCACATGATATTGCTAATTCCTATCATATCTCAAAAATGGATTTTTCTAGATCCAGGTGGATCACAGGCTAAGGCCATATACATATATGTGTATAAATGTGTACACACAAACACATACACACATAGACGTATTGGTATTTATCACACCAGAATATTCCAGTTTGCAACAAATATGCAGAATGCTAAGCTGTGAGTTACCAAGTATTCCAAATTCTGAGTATTATAATCCTTTTCTTAGTATAACTGACATAATTATTGTTTTCAATGAAATCAGAGATTTTCTTTATGCAATCTATTTTTAAGAAAGATAGATATGTGCAAGCTTACAGCACACACACCTATCATATAATTACATTCTTTCTGAATCTTTATACTCTGTGCTATGATTTCCTTTCTGTCTTATTGGGGGTTTCATCCAGCAGTTGAATGACTGGAGGAAAAGAAATAGAAAATTTTTGTCATAAACATCAGTGTGGTTGGATCACAACTACCTTATATACAAGTAAGATTTTTTATTTTTATTCTTTCTATCCTGCATTTTCAGATCCCACCTATCTCCCCAGATCTATAGGTTGTGGATATTGAACTTGCAGTTTCTTTAAGTTTTATTTTGAAAAATGAGATGTTTGCAAGGACATTTATGAGTGTGTTTCTGCCCTATTCACCTGTTTTCAGTAAGAAAGCCCCAGAAGTGAGCCTTTACGCACCAACCCTAACCTTCACCTTTAGAGTGAAGCGGGAAACAACAGACAGAATAATGAGCTAATACGTTGTCCTTGGAACGATGCCGGGAACACAGACATTACTATCCTTCACGTTGTGCGTTGTTCTTCCAGGCTGGACATTCCACCACGGCTCAGCGAGGCTGCAACGGCAGCCCCAGGAAATCATCTCAGCCTCAACTCCAGAGCAACGAAAGTGTGTCTCTCTCTCAGGCATCCGACAAGAGTTTTGGTCTTGGTTCTCAGGGGCCGAGGGAAATGCCGCTCCAGCTTAGACTGGTTCGGGCCCAGGCCTGATACGCAAGACTGGAGTTAGGGTTGCCTGATTTAGCAAATAAAACCACAGGTTGCCCAGGGAAATTTGAATTTCACGTACACAATGAATTGTTTTTAGTAGAATAAGTCCCATGTGGTATTTGGGAGAAAGTTGTACTTAAAAAAATTATGCATTTTTTTATCCAAAATTCAGATTTCACTGGGCATTCTGTATTTTAGGACATTCCTAGTTGGGGCTCATCACATTCAAAGTCTTGGGAACTGGGAAGGAGTCAGAGCTGTGATTCATTAAATGCAATTCTGGGGCTGTGGTTTGTTTTTTTAAGATTTTGTTTATTTATTGGAGGGGGGTGTGTGTAGGGAGGAGCAGAGGGTGAGGGACAAGCAGACTCCAGGTTGAGCATGGAACCCAAGGCAGGGTTTGATCTCAGGACACGAGATCGTGACCTGAGCTGAAACCAAGAGCCAGATGCTTGGGGTGCCGGGCATTTAACCTTGTCGGTGGGTTAAAGCCTCTGCCTTCGGCTCAGGTCACGATCTCAGGGTCCTGGGATCGAGTCCCGCATTAAGCTCCCTGCTCAGTAGGGAGCCTGCTTCCTCCTCTCTCTTTGTCTGCCTCTTTGCCTACTTGCAACCTCTCTCTCTGTCAAATAAATAAAATATTTAAAAAAAAAAAAAGGAGCCAGTTGCTTAAGTGACTGAGCCACCCAGGCTCAATTCTGGGGCTCCTTCTATTTGGTTGGTCATTGGTTTTAGGTTTTTACAGTATACAAGACCAAGAAGAAGAAAAACTACCATAGGAGTTTCTACCGATACTTGCAATTCAAATTCAGCACTGTAGAATTTTGCTGGGCCTCTTCTGTTATAAGCTGTACTTCCTCTTCCTCGCTGAGAATTTTGGTTCTCAAAGACATAAGGGATGATAAAATTATATCTCATAATTACTCATTTGCTTTATGTCCATTTACAAACAGTCTTGGAACAACAGTACTGATACCACTATAACCAATATGATTACTTAAAACTGGTACAAGGATTTTTCACATGTTTTTCCCATTGGCTACCCCCTGCCATTTTTTATGATTGTTGAACTATATCCATAGGGTCTGGGCATGTGGTCATTGTGTACTACGTTCTCCCCCTTAACCCTTTTTATCCTCAAACCTGTAAGTAATTGTATGTTTCATCTCCACATCCAGTCCTCATGCAGACGCCTCTGGTCATTTTGATTGTCTGGTAGATTCTTCAAGTAGCACGGAGGGTTCCTTCTATTTTCAAGACTGTTGGATGCCCCATTCCTTTCCTCTGCTGCTTCCATACAGAGTCTGAACCACTCAGGACTGTGGCTCTTGTCCCCTCATGTGGGAACACTGGAACTTTGTGGTTGGTAGAGGGTCTGATTTTTGCCCTGAGTTCTTGCCTGTTGATGATAATCATTTCTGTCTCTCATATATGGAAGTCAGTTTAGCTGGATATAAAAGCCTTAGCTCGCATTTTCTTGCCTTGAAATATCTTAAGGATGGTACTTCATTTTCTTCTGGCATAAAGTGTTACTGTCCAAAAATCCAATGACAATGATTTTCTTTCATTTATAAATAACTTCCTCTGTTTGCCTATGTGGTCTAATGATATTCCTATTGCTTGATGGTCCAACAGATTTTATTTGAATATTTCTTGGAGATTATCATTCCAGTTTGCTATTCTGAAGGACATGGTGTGCCCCTTCGATATTTAGTTTCAAATATATATTTTGTTTAATTTTAGGAAACTTTTCTTAAATTATGTACTTTGGAATTTGTTTCCTTGCATTGGTTTTCTTCTTCAGGGAGTTTTCTTTTCCATCCCCCCCCCCTTTTTTTACTCTTCTCTGCCTATCTTTAATATTTATCTTCTCTTTTGAAATGTTTTGTCTCCTTTTTAATTTTTTAAAATTTTATTTGTCTTAAGGCATTACATATTGTGCTAATTTTTGTACTCATCATTTTAATATTACATATTTTTGTAGCTGAGATTTCATTTTTAAATGATATTTTTTATTTGTAAATATTGCTTGTGTTCTCTTACCTCATTACTGAGTTATCACATTCTGATATGTGTGTTTATTTTTCAGGTCCTGTATAATTTTATTGTGTAATGTAGTAGGCTGCAGTTTTGATCTGTTTTGTGGGCATGTCTTTCTGGCGTGCTTTCGTCTCTGTAAGAATTTTGCTGGTTCTTGGTTCTCTCTTCTCCCTCTTGTAATGTTGCAAGGGATCTAATATCAATACTTTTCCATTGTCACTTTTATATGAAATTAATTTTCCTGAACTTTTAGAAGGAAATGTGGTTTGGGCCAATTTTTCTAATCCTACAGAGCTTCCTCTTCTGGTTTTTTTTTTTTTGGGGGGGGGTACATCGCGCGTATGGTAGCTTACTTTCTGAGATTCTTCTGACTCTTATTCTAACCCCCTTCCCTAACACACACTCACTTTTATCTGAACGTTCAGTTTTGATTCTTTTCCTAGTAGACTCTCTTTGGGGTGGGGCTTAATCCTGGAAGGGGATTTTGGCTGGTTGCCATTGAGGGTGTGTGTGGCCTGGGGTCATCCTCCCCCTTGTAGCTCACACTGGCCTCTGATGCTCACTGGGTCTTAGAAGGATCAAGCATTCCCAGTGTTGCTTCCTGCCCAACACAGGCCCACTGTCCTTTCCAATGAGTTCCTGTTGGCTCTCTAGAGCTTCTCCTGTGCTGACATCTGCAGACACCCATTTCTTTCCTCTCCTTTTTTCTGCAGAGTCTGACCCATTGAGGATTCAGGGCTCTTGTCCCCATCCTCCTACTTGAAATTTGGGGTTTCTAAAGCTGCCTTGTTACCTGCTTTTGTGGTATATGTTGCCCATAGTTTTGCTATTCAGGTGCTCTATTTCTTTTTATGTCAGGATTTCAAGGGATTAAGATACTAGGTAGTTGCTGCTACCGATATCTCCCCTAAATCTCCCCCATAGTGGGGATCTGTAATGCATAACAAGTTACTGCACATGTAGTGGCTTCAAAGAACACCTGTGCAGTATCCCATGGGTCTGTGGTTGAAAGACTCGATGGGCTCCACTGGGTTCTTCGAATTGGGGTTTTACAAGATTGAAATCAAGGTGTGTGGCCTGGGCTGGGGTCTTACCTGGAGCCCTAGGGGAACAGTTCCCTTACCAGACAATCCAGGTTGTTGACGGAACTGAGTTTCTTATAGTTGTAGGGCCATTGGGGTGCTTTCTTGCTGGCTGTCAGCCGGAGGTCTCCTTGAGTCCCAGAGTGATCTCTTAGATCCTCTCTTTACTTCCTCCATCGGAGTATGGCTACAGTTGAATATTCCTCAGCCTTAAAAAGAAGGAAATCTTGTCCTTTGTAACATGGATGAACCTGGAGGCTATTATGCTAAACTAAGTAAGTTAGCCACGGGACAAATAGAGCATGCATGCATTTACCTGAGGTATCTAAAGGAGTCAAACTCCTGGAAGCGGAGGTTACAATGGTGGTTGCCAGAGCCTGGGGGGTGGGAGAGTAAGGAGTTGTTATCTAGCAGATAGAAAGTTCCAGTGCAACTGGATGAGGAGGTTCTAAGAGATCTGCCATCCAACACCAGGCCCGGAGTTCTCAGCACAGTATTGTGCTCTTCAGAATTGGTTAAGGGGGTAGATCTCATGTTAAATGTTCTTTCAAAAAGAAGAAAGACCGAAGGAGCCCAGGAAGCTCTAGGAGGTATTGGATGTGTCTATTATTGATTATCGATTGTGGCGATGGACTCGTGGGTGTTTGCCTATGTCCAAACGTACCAAATTGTACACATTAATTTGTGCAGTTCTTTGTAAATCAATTATACTTCAGTGAATTTTTTTTCAAGTCCATAAGGGTGTTTTGAAACCTTGTGATTTTCAACACTCAGACTTCCCATTCCGTTCTCAGTCATGGAAAAAACTCTGCATTTAAGGGCTAATGTGATTAGGTGAGGCCTCCTTTTTATCTTAAGATTGACTGGTTATTAGTCTTATGGCATCTGCAAAATCCTTCTGTCACATAAGTTGACATTATCACAGGAGTCCCACCAGGTGATGAAGGTCATGGGGGCTTAAAATTCTGCCTACCATCTTCTCATTCGCTTATTTTTAATCCTAACAGCTTATTGAGCTCCTACTATGTTCTAGTCTTTGGGATACAGATGTGGACAAGACAGGCATGATCCTGGTCCCACGAGTAGAAAATGAATACCTAGTGTGTAATGAATGGGTGGGTGGATAGACAGATGTGTAAAGGTCTAAACGCACATTCAGAGAAAAGCAACAGAAGACTGAGACTCAATATTATTGAGTACGTTTTAAAGGTCCATGTATCATCTTGAATGGAAATGTTGCTCAACTTCTGATGAGGAGCCTAATACATCAATATCTCTGTTATCGCTGACTGATGACCTCGCATAATAAAAGATCTTGACTTGCGTGTATGTTAACAATTAATGGAATGTGTAATGCTTCTCACGGAGTATATGGAAGGTAATAAAGAGGTGTAAATGAGAATTACACGGGTTAGTTGGTATTAATGGTTCTTTTGTTCTGCTGGAGCAGCAGTATCTTATTCACGAGACAGGGTTGCAGTTATGGTTGCCAAAATGACTTAAACATGCCAATTCAGCTATGATTGGTGGTTTAAGGACTTACCATTGCAAAGACCCCTCACTCAAGTGTATTGACCACACTTTCCACTTCTGACCTCCCCCCTTCCTTGACCCTTTTGGGGCTTTAGCCATGTGTCCCTTGTTGAACTGTGGTTCCACTCCTATCATTATGTGTATGCTCTTGTTCTGGGTCTTTATTTCCCAGAAGGTTTCTAATCCTGTATCCAGCCCCTAATGAAATAGAATCATAGTGATCGGTTTTACAATAGACACCACTGCACATGGGACCCTATTTATTTATTCCGAAATATCTGTCATAATGATTGAATGAGAAGCTAATGTTCAGAGCTGGGAAAAGCAATACTGTACATTAGGAAGAATCAGCGTTTGTTAGCATAAGTAAGACTCTGAGTCTTGATTGTAAGTGTCAGTGTGTTAAAAAACATTGACTAAACTCAGTGTGAAATTACATGTTGTAATGCAAATGTATTTGGGGAAATGCAAGCACTTTTATCTCTGCATGGATTCATTCACTCAACCGCAATTGGTTGGGTGCCTAGCACGTGTCAAGAGCTTTCCTAGGTGCAGGGGATGCAGTGCGGAAATATGCGGAAAATCACATTGCCCTCCGAGAGCTTATATTCTAGTAGAGGGATTTAGAAAAAGCACACAATAAATAAAGACATCATTCCATTATCATTTCTTGATAGACAGTAATGACATTAATGTTAACAAAGAAGTTTGGCTGGAACAAACTTGGAGGGTTGGTAATAGAAATATAAAGAAATTGGCACTGTTTGCGTATGTATCCGTTCGTTCTTCTGTCGAGGTTGATAAGAACTGTTCTGTCTTGGTTGACTCGCACAATTTTCAAGTCCACTTAAGCCGCAGAGCCATTAGATGGCTAAATGTATTCACATGGGTGCTCAGTAAATGCTTATTGAATGCATAAATATCACCGAGTTTAATTTTAATTCCAAACAATATAGTTGAGTTTTGTAAGTATTTTCAAATTCTGTACTTTTAATTTTGCCCTAGATTTAGTGAATAATAGTGTCAGCAGTATTAATCATTACTGCTACCATTTAATCTTTAGGTCTTGACTTAATTTCACCTATTTGGAGAAGTTTCTTTGAGCATTCATTCTATTGCAAGTATATGAACTCTTCCCTAACACTACATCCTTTTGGTTGCCTTGATACTTATTTTCTCTATGCACCACACACTGAGATTTTTATGTATAATTGTTGTTTTGTCTCTTTTTCCTGTAAACTCTGGGTGTGGGGGAAGGATTAAGGATGTTTTATCAACATAGACCTTCCATGATGACTTGCGCATAGCAGTCCTGCAGGAATGTTTATTGAATGAATGAAATCTCTTCCCTTCCTGTCCTCCCTCCTTTGTTCCCTCCCTTCCTTCCTTGTATTTTTTCCTATCCCATTACTAATTATTTTATTGAAATGTGATCATTTCTAGAACTAATAGTAATGACACCTAGTTAATTTGAGAGTTTATGGTGTACCAGAGACCATGGAAGCCAAATAATGGTAGCGGTAAAGCATGAAGAAAACAAATTTTTATTGAATGCCTACTCCTATCAGGCCCCTTGTCAGGTTCTTTCCAAACATGATTCTCCAATTCTTGCAGTATCCACGCACAATAAACATTCTTCTTTCCATTTAAGACTCGGATTTTGACAGGGCAGGTAGGGTGCCCAAGATCATACAGGTAAAGACCAGTAAATGTAGAACTAAGATGTAGAAAAATCTCTCTGAATCAGCCTGTGTTCTTCAACTATGCTTTGCTGACTCAAAGCAAACCAGCAGTTCTAAAGGATTGGGTTTGTGAGCATTGGCTGACTGCTTGCATAAACAGGAATGTCGATGTATATATCAGTATTGCTCTTACAAGTAATGCCTTAAAAATAAGAACATCATCTAATCACTGGAATCCCCCAGTCTTCAAATTTAGAGAGCCAAATATTCCCAGGGGAGTTAGAAAATGGCACTTTGGGCTCCCAGTGTACACACGAGTTGCAATAACTACCTCCCTCTTTCGGTCATTGGAGTCTACATCTTTACTCTCCATGTCTCCTTCCCTTTTCTCTAGGCAACAGTTGGGTTTGCATTTGGGGAAACTCTCCTTTCCTGGTGGAAGCTATTCCCTCACTCCCAGGGCAGAGCATATGCACCAGGCCTAAGCTGACTGTGACATTGCCTTCTACTAGCCACAAGGACAAGTTCAAGTTCAGGGTGAGCTGAGCTGGCCCAATCCCAGTAAATCCTGAGGTCCTTGTGGGTATCACCAGGAAAGAGACTCTTTACCCTTCTGTACTTTTACACAAGGAAATAGGATCTGAAGGTGCTATAGTCTTATTTTGTCCCTGGGGAGAGCTTACAGCTTCCAAAGGTCCCCCGTGCTCTCCAACGGCGGGACCAAGAGCTGGAGAAAATATGGTTCCTATTTACATTGTTTAAACTCTGGATCAGGTGTGCCTGAATTCTTCTTTTGGTTCAAGCCACTTTGTGTTGGGCTTTCCATCACCTGCATCTGGAACTCTAATCGATTAGCCAGAATGTGATGATAGGTACATCAGGGCAATGCTCACCAGTACTAAGGTGACGAATAATCTTGAAAATTCAGTGGCTTAATAACAAAAAGCGTCTTTCTCATGTGGCTGTCTGTTGGAGGTTGAGCGAGTCTCCTACACGGCTCTTCCCCATATATTGTGTCAAGGTCTGGGTTGGTTCTGTGTTTGAGCTATGCATCTGGAACACAGATCCTCTGAGGGCACCATTGCAAAGAAGGAGCAGGAGAAGGTGGATCATTCATTTTAAAGTGCCAGACCTCAGCGCAGGTCATGCCTTTTGCAGGAGGATCCACTGACCTTGGTGCAATCCCATGGCCCCAACCTAAGTGTAGAAGAGACTAGGGAATGTCAAGGAGCCCATTGGCATCTGGTGAGCAAGCTCAGCTTCCACTCTGGCCACTTTCTCAAGACCTTCAGTGGTTTCTGGGTTTCATCATCTCTAGTCAGAATAAAGGCTATGTACAAAAAACTCACGAACCTACCCAGAGATGTTCCTGCAAGAAAATTTGGGAATCTCCTATCTTCTCTGATGGTCAGGAGGCTCTATGACATCACCCAGAGGGTGTCCCTTCTGCTGCAGAAGGTCACTCACCTGCTTGTGACTCATTGTCCTGTCTCTGCCACACACAGCTGCTGTCCGGGTCTCCTACAGGAGGGTGAATTATCCCTGCACACAATTCCTTCCTCTTACATACAGAGTCACGGAGAGTTCTCAGGATCCTTCCATATTAATTAGGTACAATTTTTCTCTATTGTATGTTCCGATTTCATGGGCTGCTCAGTTTCTTGTCTCTGCTTTCTTTCCTCCCTCCCTTCCTGCTTTCTTCTTTCCTTTCCCTTCCATCCCCTCCTTCCTTTCCTTTCCTTTCTTGCCTTTCCATGGGCTGTTTTATTTTAATTTTTTTTCCATGTGCTGTTTTAAATTGTCAGCTCTTTCAATGTGTATAGCTAATTCCAAGATGATGGCATTTTTTTTCCTTTCTTGACCTCCTATTCTCTTGACCTGTACCATTAACCTACATATACTGGGGCTATGAACTGAATTCCAAGACTGTATCCTAGGGGGAAATTGCAGATTCCCTCCCCGGCCCCAGCTCTTTGCCCACAACACCTTCTTGAAGTCCTCCCCTCTGACTTTCTGTTTGATCTGGGTGCCTACAACCCTATAATTCTCCTTGTCTCCTCCCTGCATTCTATTTAGAGATATCTAACAGCAATTGACTGGGGTTTTATTAGTTCTTTGGGTACATTTTCCATTTCTCAAGAATCTCTCATCAGGGGTTCTTTGCCAGTAATTACCGCAGCACTGAAGACTTGAAGGAGCTTCCTCTCAGCGTTGAGTGATGGGATTTCTTAATACGACTGCTTTTTATTTTTGGAGGGGAAAAATTAAATTAAATGTGCTGTTCCATACTAGGCTTATTTAGTCTGCAAAGACATTGGAATAATTCTGTTAAAATGAGCAGCCTTCTTGATCATTCTGTCCAGTCATTTGAAAATGAAAAGGCTGCTATGTATTTATCATTTCCCTATGGGTATTTGCACAAAAAGGGTCATAAATGCACTGAAAGGATAGATATAACAATGAAGACCAGTGGTATTGAGGATAAGCCATTCACTGGAGTTTTACCTTGATCAGGAGTCAGCACATTAAGGCCTTTGGGCCAAATGCAGCTTGCTGCCCCTTTTTATAAATAAAGTTTTATTGGGACACAACCAAACTTTACATATTTTGATATACATTTTTATATGTAATTGTTTGCATTTTTTTTAAAGATTTTATTTATTTGTCAGAGAGAGAGAGAGAAAGCACAAGCAGGCAGAGTGGAAGGCAGAGGGAGAAGCAGGCTCCCTGCCGAACAAGGAGCCTGCATATTTTTTTTTTGTGCTACAATAGCAGAATTTTGCAGTCACCACAGAGACTGTAAGCCCACAGTATCTGAAGTGTTTATTATCGGATCCATTACAGAACAAGTCTGCTAGTCTCAGTGAACAACCTCAATGAACAGGTATATGTTTTTTGGTAAGCGTTGTAGGATTTCCATATATCTATTTTCCATAGAAACACTGTTTACCTACACCAATTTGCCATATGTACTCCAGCTTAACTGTAAAGTTCACATAGAAGAGAAAGATTTGTTCACAAGTTAGAGACCCATTCATACTCTTTCATTCATATTTCCTCTCAGTTTAAAAACAAAACAAAACACAACCAGTCATGGAAGAACTAAAAAAATAAATGATTCCTTTCTGTACCCCATCTCACCCCCCATTTCTGATCCTCCGTGAGACCACAAATTCTGACACACAAGTGGGAGATTACCTGGGGCCTACATCAAGGACATATTTTAATTTACTAAAAGTGATTTTCCTTCAACCAAAAGATGCTAGCTAAAGTAATTCTTCAGGCTAAAACCTCTTTAGCCTCTGATATCTGGCACTCAGTAATCAGCCTAACAATCATGCTGAAAACTTACCACTTCACTACTATTTATGTCACAAACATGGATGCTTTAAGTGAAGATCAGTTTCACAATTAGGTAATCGGTGTGCATGACATTCATCTACTGTTTCATTTGGAAACTGACTTGAATGAGTAAAAAAAAGGAGCCCTTTCTTTCTTTTCTTCAGCTCTCTCTTTCTTCCCTTATTTCTAAAAAGGCAAATACTAGAAGGCAAATACCCAAGTTACTTGTAGTGTGAGATAAAGAGAATTCAGGGGCCTTGAGGAGATCCGTGAGAAATTTCATGGCGAGAGATCCATGACTCCTCAATAGCAGGCATGAGAAATAATATCACGGGGGAAAAACTTCCCTTTTCTTTATATTGCTTAAAAGGGTTAAGACTCCTACTTGGAGCATGCAATTATCGGCCTGGGCCATGGTCAATAAATAATAGCAATAAGAATAGTTACGGCTGGTATTTGTTGAGCCTTTGCTATGTGCCAGACTGTTCTCATGGTTTACATCTCTCATTCGGTCAGTACTCCCCACAACTCTTTGCAGTGGCTGAGGTTTATTCCCATTTTACAGATGGGGAAATGGCAAACCTGAACCTTAAGCTCATGTCCATCTGTCTGTAGCTCAGGGATTTTTAACTCGAGGTGATTTTGTACCTACCTCCCCTCCAGGGCAGACATAGCAACATCTGGAGACATTTTTGGATGCAGCTGGTTGGGAGCGTGTTACCAGCACCTAGTGGGTGGAGGCCCCAAATTTCAGTAGTGCCAAGATCAAGGGAACCTGCTCTATCATTTGCACAATTAATGGGGTCTTCTAAGTTTCTTGATTTAGAAGGTGTTACGAGGACTTCTAGCTTCTCCTTGATCCCAAGGAAGCAATTTATGACTCCCCCCGTGCATTTTTGCTGAATCACCTCTTTCTTTCTCTTAGAAAAAGTCTTGGAGAAGAAGTGATACTTTCCCAGTAGCCACCAGTTCCATGTTTTCCTTGCAGGTGATTAGAGCTCTCTTTTCCTTCCTCCCTGTGAGTTTCCACAGTCCCATCCACAGACTTTCAGTATGATAAACATGCTAGAAAACAGAAATACCACTGCTGTGATTCAGTCAGACTTGCTCCTTTGTCCTTCTGTTGTTTCATGTTAAGTGTCTTAACCTGTCCATAGAATTCCTGCTTGAGTAAGTGGAGACACATGGCAAGAAATGAGAGGCCAAGAGTCAGGTCTCCCCAAACCTAATTCATGGTTCTGACTGGGTGGTTGGTCTGCCGTGCCATGCAGTCAGGTTCTGTTGACGTCTCTCTTGCACGAGGGCTTACCTTTCTCTGACCTCAATCCTGTTATCCACAATCCACCCTCAAATCTCACATCGTGTGAGCGGCTAATTTATCCAGGGCTACGCGAAGCGTGCAACCCTTTCCTTAGTGGCCTTCTTTGAGCCGCTCCTTCCGAGGGGCTTAGTTCCAAATCTCTGATCTCAAGCCAGATTAGAATTTCAGAGCTAATGATCAACAGCGCATCAAGCTTCTTTCACGTTCCATATCCGATTCTACTCAAAGCGCGGCGGTTTTTATAGGAAAGAAACTTCCAGGAAAGAAGCTATTAAAAAACAGGGTTGTTGTTTTTCATATCTCTCCAACTTTCAACTCCTTTACTTACCTGGTCCGGAGGCAACTTGACATTTCCCTTAGTTCTGACAAGTGCATTTAGCACTGCCTCCATGGCAGACCAACATACAGAGCGCTATTCTATTGGTGTGGCGCGGTGCCAGCCACTGAGGGGGGCTCTGCAGAAACATAAGGAAAGTCTTTACCCTCGGGGATTTTTCACTGTGGTTGGGAAATGGGACATATGCAAACACACGGGAGATAAAATAACTAAATAATAGGTAAGCGATAACACAAAGCAATAATCCAAGAGGTGGCAAGAGGTATGTGTATGTTTTTTTTAAAAAAAAGCGAAGGAGCATTGTTCAGGAAGGAGAAAGTTGGCCATGGTTTGGAGTGTTCCGAAGTCTTCAGGTAGAAGATGAGATTTGAGGGCGAAAACATATGCTCAAGGAAACTAGAAAAAGAAAAGACAGTGTATGTCAAAAACTGGAGGGAAGACGTGCAGGTGGGTTCAAGGTGGCCTGTGTTGACCAACTGCAGTGCAGGGCCATCAAGGATTGTATAGAGGTAGGCCAAATAGGGTAGCAGGAGGCAGGACTCAGGGAACCTAAAAGGTCACGTGATAGAAATTGAACCTTATTCCATAGGGAATGAGGAGTCATGGAAACTTTCCTCCAAATTAAGATAGCTTCTTAACTATCTTGACTTTCGCTTCTGGCCCCCATCTAATCCACATTGCAAAAGGCAAATAGACTTATTCTTCTAAAACAAAAATCCAACCCTATTGTTCCTTCCCTTAAAACCATCAGATGGTTTCCTATGGCACATAAATCAAATCTACAGTCTATACTGCAGCTTCCGTGATCTCGTGGGACCTGGCCCCCATCTCATTTTAGGCTTCCGTTCCCCTAGGTCACTATGCCCTAGCTGCACTGTCCTGCTTGATCCTACAAATCTTATTTCTACCAAGGAGCCCTTGGCTTGCTGAGCTGCTGGCTTGGACCTTCCCTCCTCTGGATTTGTCAGTGGCCAATTCCATTTCCACATTCCGCTTCTTTGAAGTGTTGTCGTTTGATTCTGGTATATTTTCTTCATAGCTAAATTGTCTCGGGGCCGCCTGGGTGGCTCAGTTAAGTGTCCAACTCTTGATTTTGGCTCAGGTCATGATCTCAGGGTCATGAAATTGAGCCCCACTTCAGGTTCCACACTCAGTGGGGGAGTTGGCTTGAGATTCTACCTCTCCCTCTGCCTTTGCTCCTCCCCACACTTGCATTTTCTCTCTTTCTCAAAAATAAGCAAAGAAAATCTTTAAAAAGTTGTCTTATTTATATATATATTTTTCCTTTTCCACTAGGAACTCTGTCTTGTTTATTCCAAATTTATCCTGTGTTCATCCTAGTACTTAGTATGGTCCATGGTGTAAGTTACAGTAATAAACATTTGTTGAGGGGATAGATGGATGAGGTAGAGATTGACATACAAAGATGAATTATGGAACTGTTATAATATTCATTCATCTAATATTTCTCGAGGTCCTCTTTACTAGTGGCTGATGATAGAGTGCTAAAGAAATGGATATTTCCTGCCATCATGGAGACTCCAGAGAAGGGGGCCAGCATTTAGCAAATGATGTCAAATGTGGCAAATGCTATGGGAGGGGAGATGCAGTTTGCTAAGATAGTGTAGTACAAGGGAAGTCCTTCTAGACCATGGAGTGGTCTAGAAACTTCTAGAAAACTTCTCTGAGACCCACATTATGAGAAGGAGTTAGGTGAAGAAGGAGGTGCTTCAGGTAGAAGGAATAGTATTTGCAGGCGAAGGAGATAAGAGAATATGGATGCACCCCCAAGAACCAGAAGATGGCCAGAGTAGCTGGTGGGGTGTAAGGGTGGAGAGGACAATATCGTGAAGTTATTGAGGTCATCGGGCACCAAAATCTGAAGGAAGCCGTGAAAAGGACCTTCAATTTTATCCATACTGTTAAAAAGCCAGTGAATGGGGCTTGCGATCAAATTCGAGTTTTCCAAAGATCTTTCTGGCTTTTGTGTGACTTGTGGATCGTAAGGGAGCGATAGATGGGCTGATGAGCTCTCAGGTAGCTGCAGTAGCCCAGGTGAGAAATGGTGGTGGTGGTGGTAGAAGAAGACATTCCTATTTGGGAGATATTGGGAGATTGATGTTTTCTTGAGGATTATCTGGAAGTGAGAGGTTGCAGTGGGAGCCAAGGGGTCTTGCCTTTCTGCCTGGGCTTCTGGGTTCCTAGGAAGCAGATGCGCAGCTGGTGTCATTGGCTGAGACCTGCACATTCCCGGAAGGAAGGCGAGTTCAATATGGGATATGTTAAATTAAGATACCTTGAGATACTTGAGTTACCATTTATAGAGATGTTACACTGGACATAATAGTCAAGGAATGGCGTGATGGTGGTCAGCTCCATGGGGTGGCAGCAAGAATGGCAAACAAAAGACCCTAGGCTTGTTGATTTCTCCCCTGTACTTTTAAATAACCCTCTCTCTCCATACAACAGTCCCCACAAAGGCTTAGCTGCAACCCTAGATATTAAAAATGTGAATCAAATCCCCCTCTTGAGTAGGTTACCAGAGGAAAGAAGGACTTTCTGAAAAGAGCCTGATTCAGTGCTCATGTTTGCACCAAATTACTGTATTTAAAGGGAGAAAATATGATTTTACAAATTATGAAAAACACCTTAAGTGTCCTTTTTAAACTGCAATAGATTCTCTCCTGCAAAGAACATTTTCGCACTGCAGAAATTAGTATAAACGTTGCTCTATTTTATGGCATAGGGAGACGAGGACGCGTGGCTACCAGGTTTTTATTAAACTATGGACAAATTGGGGAGGATGTTTCCTGCTATTTGAAAGAAATGACTGATCTTGTTTTGATTTGGAAATGTTGAGGGGGGTGTGGAAGGAAAGCTGCAGAAATGGCTTAAAACAGCGTTGGGGTGCACTTGGCAGGAAGTGTAGTGTGCTTTTTTTTCATGGGGAAATTAGGGGAAAAGGTGACTTTTATGGCTGAAATTAATTTTATTGCCATACTAACTAACCCTCTTCCTCCTTCCTCCTTGCTATCACACAGAGATAAAAAGGTGACGAGAAATGCCTTTTCAGACACCATGGCTTCTCGTAGTGCTTGTGGATTCTGGCAGCCAAATGTTAGGTTTGTAAATATAGCCCAGAAGACTGCAAAGCTCCAAACAGATACATAAAGAATGAAGAATCTGATTAAGAAACGAGCATTTATATTTTTACTGGGTTTTACTTTTAACATAAAACATCTTGAAAAAAGTTTTATGATTTAGCATTTATGAATGACTAGATTTTAAGAGAATTGTAATATTTTTTTAGGGTATTTCAGCTCTATGAGTTATTTCTTGTAGATTCAGATAATGACATTATAAATCTTTCTGTGGAGGCAATTACTAAGGCAGAAATAGCCTATTCCCCATTGGCTTTTAGGTTCAGCTTACTGACATATTACAAGCAGGCTTACCGTGGTCATTAAAAACTGATCTGGGATTTATTGTACCTCTTTAGACTCTCAGTACTTTGAAAAGTATTGAACAGAAAGGAATACAAAGTGAAGTTACAAAGAAGGCCAGCAAGGCAATCAGGAGAAAAGCAGATTTAATTTATCCATCCAAAACAGCACAAGTATTGTGAAAATAGCTGAAATTGGAGCATGAGGTTTTTAGCAGAGACAAGGGCACGCTTGCTAAGTGTGGATTTCCATCTGAAATAGTTTCAAATATAGTGTTAGGATTGAGAGTTAAAGAGATATTGGTGTACGATCCTGCATAAAAGGTCAAGTGGGTTTTTTAGCCTTACAGGGAAGGGGCCCACCCCGCAGCATACAGAAGAACAGTCGTTTCTGGTCAGCAAGGTGTCCCCTCCACCGCAACAAAGGCCACTTACGTGTGGGTGGAAATTAACAAGAGCTTTCCTGTAGACATCTGGATTCCCTCATTATCTTACTCACTCAGAGTCATCGGTCTTGACCTCCTGCTTCTCCCCAGATGATATCAGGATACCTTTCTCGGGAAAAGAGATGCCCAGCAATGTTCTAAGCAGATGTGTTCTATCAGCCCAAAGACATGGAAGTGAAAGAAATCACAGGTGGAGACAAGGCTGAGCAAGGAGAAAGACTTTGTGAAGAAATTAGCTGAGGCTCTCCCCTCGAAACCCTAGAAATCAAGGCAAGGCAGTCACTGGGAGTGCACTAAGGAGTTCCTTCTTCCCAGAGTTGCTTCTCAGACTTATGGAGAGCTCCCCCTCTTTTGAAGGCAAATCCAGAGACAACTTGAAAATGCTTTGATCACCTTGCCCGAGCCACAAGTGGCAAGTGTTGAGTTGGTTTATTTTACCATTTGAGGTTTTCTTAATGTTACAGTCCAGTAACTTGTTCATCACCTTTCAGACAATACTTCACGAAAAACCAAACCAAACCCCCCACCAAATCCCCACGCCGTTCTGTTTGTCTAAATCTCTTGTTTCCTGTGGTTGGCTCCTTTCCATGACTCACTTCCTGACTCAGATGCCACTGCCACAGGGAGTCCTTTCTGGGACTCACGTTCCACCCCAGGCACTTGGCACGACACCTTTTTTGTTTCTTTACAGAGTCAGTAAACTCTTTCCATAAAGGGTCACACAGAAAATATTTTGGGCTTTGTGGAGCACACAGTGTCCCAATAGCTCACACTCTACTATGGCACAGAAACAGCCGGAGATGATGTATAAACAGTGTTCTAATAAAACTTTATTTACAGGAACAGCCTGGGAGCCGTTATTTGCCAATCCCTGCTTTCAAAGAAAGTAATGTCTGAAGTTTTTGTGTGGGTTTATTTATTTTCCAGATTTTTATATATTCCTCAGTTCGAATTTGAGATTCATGAGGACAGGGATATAATCTACTGAGGTCACCCCTCTATGCTGAGCCCAGAAAGGCTAGTACCTATTAGATATTCAGTAAATACATGCTGAATGAATGAACCAAAAGTCTCTGTTAAGTCGTGGTTGTGCTATTGTACTCTATGGTTTTGAATCACAGTGCAGATCCATACTCTTCGGAAAATAGTATTAAGTGATTGTTTTTTTAAATTAAGACCTTTGGTTTGCTTGTAGAACAAAATGTTGGCATTAAAATAGCTTGAATTAACTTGGGGTTTGCTTTATGGTTTGGTTCAAAGGCTTAATTCAGATTTCATTCAGACTAGGTTAAATCTGATTTAAAATCTTCAGTCCACAACGCATCGTTGTTTGATAGATTTCATGCAAATAGTATAGCTCATGGAACTGGGTTGTCACCTAGTACGTAATCCGCGATGGCATCGAAGAGCACTCAGCCCTACAGAATGGTATGAATTCTGGTTCGCTCAGTCACTTAACAGAGACTTCTAGTTCACTGTTATGTGTGTCCCAGGCCAGCCGGTCGGTATGATCAACCGTGGGGCCTAACATAGCCATTCAGATGGAGTGGTTCTGTTTTCTGACAGTTTGGGATATTAAAATTCTTCCCATAGTTTCAGGTATATTCTTTATTCCTAATCCTGGTGCATCAGGAACTCTTATTGTGTGTTTTTCCAGTTCGACTTCCCGTGTCTGTGTGGCGGTTATGGAAAACAGGTGGAATTGTTTGAAGAGGGTACCATTCCAACAGAATTAATTTGCAAAGCTCCTTGGCTGGAAATCTTCATGTAAATGTAGCTATTTGTACTAATTGTGTTATTTCCATTTGTGAGCTGGTCTAGAAACCAACATTTGGCGTTTTTTTTCAGAGCGGGTTTACCAGACTCCTCATGTAGGTGTCACTGAAGAGTTTTGGATTGGCCGTTAGCAGAAATCACATGAGGTATCACAGGAGCCCTCCCTTTTCTTGGATTCAGTTCTCCATTAAGAAAACTAAATTCACTAGAATGGAAAAGAGAATGTTGCAGCCCTCCAAGACTCACTTCCAACTGAGGAAAGCTCTTACGGATCTGAGCTCTCCTAGACAGCCCCCTAAGTCAGCACCATGCTCATTGATTTGCATTTGAACAATAATAGGATTTTGCTACTGTTGCTAAGTATCACATTCACTTATTTTTTATTGACTTCAGACATTTGGAAAGTCATTGATTGATAGGTCATAGAGGATGAAGAGTGAAGGGATGTCATGAGTGTGAGCTCAGTCTAGACATGATTGTAACAGTCATGTGTTGATTTTTGTGTTCCTATCATCCCATTGTAGGATGGGAGTAGGCTGGGAGTAGGAGTAGGGTTGGCCTCTCTTTTCTCATGCCAGGTATTCTGCCAAGACTTTTAATTATGATTGTCTACTCTATGAAATGTGACCCAGAATGAGCCTCACATAATAGGACTCTGGGTCACTCTGCTTGGTCCAGACATGATCCTAACTAGCTCAGTTGTTTAGAGGCTTTTCCGTAATTGACAGGTAGACATTGAAGACAAGAAGTCTTCTTTCCATGGGGATCTATAAGCTTCAGCAGGGGATCCTGGGGAGAAGGGGTGTGGAGTCATTTCCTCTAACGCGTTGAAGAATGCATCCACACAAAGGAAAGCAGGGTTAAGGGAGGAAAAGAGGGAGGCCAGATGTCACCATTGGAATTCTGGACCAGCTGTACCCAAATTTAACCCTGCCCTGGACTTTCCAACGGAATGACTCAATCAGTCCTCCCCTTTTTAGCTTAACCCTTTGATTTAGGTTTTCTGCCATTTGTAACCAAAAGAATCCTGGCTAATATGGCTTTTTCCTATCATTCTTAACTTTAACCTGCTCCCCTGACCAACAGCTCCGTGATATAAATTTTTACTCTAGAAAATACCTTTTAAGCACTTTAAGCTTGAATGAATATTCTCTAATTTTATTCCACATGTTCATTTTTGGGGATCTGTACAAAATGTAAAAACTGTTTACTTGCCCATGAGAATCTAGTATTTTCATAAAACAGCTTTTTAATTAGAGAGGTACATCAGTCTTCTTGAGATATGGATTCATTTGATTTATTTGGAGTAGACCAGGTGTGTGCTTTAAACAACAAAAATCTCCTAGGTATGCCTAGTTGAAAACCACAGCTCTATAGATTTCATGACTTATTTTTTAATAGTATTTTTATTAAGGCCTGGATTTGGACCTTACAAATATATTTTGATTGAAGTCTCTTCTGATAGACAAAAGTCTCAAGGAAAACTCAGCTTGGGTCACGTGCCCATTGAAAACTATTCATTGTGGCCAGAGGAGAAGAAAGCTCTATTTAGTGTGACCTTGATCACCCATCTTTGGAAGAAAGAGAAGCCTCACTATCCCCGCCCTCGCCACAAATGAATTAAATAGGATCTATCTGCGAGATGGAAAAGAACGGTCTCCAAAGAATGGGATGTTGGAGAAATAAAGTAATACAACTCAGGAATAGCCAGATGGAAGCGATGCATAGGGTAAGCTTTGGGGGAAGGGGGCAGTGACTTCTTGCCTTCTCCAGGCACTCTACTCCTCCACACCAGCATCTCCATTTGTTCACCAACCTTCAGTTAGAGTTTTTATGGAGGCTTCATTATGTATGTGTGATTGATTAAGTCATCGGCCATTCGTACTTGAACTCAACCTCAGGCCCCTCTCCCCCAACCCCCCAGACTGGGGGAAGTGGCAGAAAATTTCAACCCTCTAGACAAGGGCTGGTTCACCTGGTAACCAGTGCCCCCATCCTTAAGGGTTTTCCAAAAGTCACCTCATTCACATAAAATCAGGTGTGGTTGAAAGGGGTTTGTTATGAATAACAAAAGACGCTCTTTGGACTTTATGGCTACTCATCCTTTAAGAAATTCCAAAGGTTTCAGAGCTGGGTGCCAAGAGCAGGGACAAAGACCAAGTACATATGTCTTATTATTATTCCCAATATCATCGCTTGTAATGTTGGCTTAAAATTTAGGCTTGGCCAGTCACACTCATCTCCGACCTTTGAGCCCAAAGTGTTGTGAAGAGGAACAATGTAGGTCGTATTAGGTAGTAAGGAAGAGAATCTTATATGAGATAATTTGTGGATTCTCAGGTAAGGCAGACCTGTCTTCTGCTCCTCGAAATAATTCTGGTTTTGCCATTAGCATAATCACTGAAGAATTATCAGGAGTCCAATGGCTCATGGCCTCGCTCTTTCAGGAAGTATTTGTTAGACAGAGGAAGGCAGCCTACTCTCCTTCTCCGTGAAGTTCCTCCCTTAGCTTTGCCTTCTGGTTTGTCCCTGCTGTGGCATCGACAGATACTTTCATGCAAGCTTTTGTTCAGTTTATATTTTCTTAATTTGGTTCTTGTTTGATGCTATTGATTTCGCATATGTATGAATTGATGTATATTTTTCCTGAATCATTTTATTTCACCACGTGCTTTGGTATTTTGGAAAGAGTAAGTCCCATCAAAGTTGCCTAAAATATACTTTTCTGTACAAGTCATGCGATTACTCTTTCATGTGCATTATACATTTGGAAAGATGGTGCATTAGGGGATGGAGGAATACTGTGCCCTACTCGCCCCCAGGTGGACAATCCCATGGGGCTCTGAGGAGCCACGCGAGTGGATGGGGAAAGGAAGCAGTGCATTTGCAGAATGTGTTCTGTTTTCTGTCTCACGTCCATCACCTTCCCTCTCCTCTGTCTCTCTGTGGTGGACATTTCTTCCTTGGACTCACCCTTTTAGCATTTAGACTTCTGTCCTGAGATCTCCCCCTTTTGGATAGTCGCAAGCGAGTGGAATAATACCCGGCTAGGGTTTCTTCAGGACTTCCATCAGCCCCCATCCCCTCCCCTACACTGTTCCATGGTACGCACATAGCTGGGCTGCCTTACGATGGGGCAGATTCTTCAGTGGAGCAGACACAGCAGTGAGAGTAAATAGATTTGCAACCCAGGTCATCGTCTTTGATTTTAATATGATTCTTGTTGATTGTTCATTGAAGAGGGAAAAACATTGAGACCCTCGAAGCCACTACCCCAACATTTAGTAAGTCAGCATCCTAAGTCCCGTTTTCTGAATTTACGTATTCTTCGTTTATTTCACAAATATTCATTCGCGGCCCCTCGCACGGCACCCTTTGTCTGAGATGCCACTTGGTGCAAGAATGGCAGCATCCTTGCCCTGGCAAAGCTCGCAGTCTAGCCGGGGAGACAGAGCCAAAACCGATGAACACAGACGATCAATGGAAGGGTTGTGAATTGTGCTTTCTGCTGTGACGGGAGCAGACAGGATGCTGAGAGAGAACATTGGCGGAGGGTGGAGGGTGCTCAGGGAAAGCCTGCTAGGGGATGTGACCTTGACACGGAGACCCCTCCATGGGGTAAGAAAGAGCAAAGGATTGCAGGCAACGGAAGCACGCGTGAAAGGCAACCGGCCAAATGACAGCCAGAATAAAGCGAAAATTCCCCAAGCATATTATTCACCAGCAATTGCAATCATATGCCGCTGACTGGCTCAGAAGAACGTGGCAAGAGGTCTGGAAACCCGTCCCGACAATGCCGTCTCGGTGCCAGGATGCGTGCGTGCGGGTGTGCTCATTTTCCTAATGCCGCCATGCAGCTGCCTCACCTGATGCTAGTCGCTGCAGGAGGCAGCAGCTCTGGATCCAGGGAAACGGAGGGGAAGGTTGCCATAGTAACAGAGGCCAAGGAGACCAGCTCCTCCTCCTGCTCACCCGAGTCCCTCTCTCCAGGGGAGCCTGTGGAGCCGCCCTGGGCCACCCAGGTCCTCCCAGCTGTGGGGCTGGCGGGCTCTGTCCCCAGCACTCAGCTTGCTTGCCGACCGCATCCCTTAGGGCAGCAGGAGAGCATTACCCAGGCCTTGGTTGCTGGGCAGAGAGCAGAGAAATGAAATCCGCTGGATGTTTCTAGAGTGGGTCTATTCCTTTGGAATCGTTTCACATTTCTTCACCGTTGCTGCCCCTTTCTGTCCCCATCATGAGCATCCATGCACAGAAAATAGACATCACCCTGTGTCTCAGACACCGTACCCTGACTCCATTTAACAGGCAGAGTCATGGGCGCCTGGGTGGCTCAGTGGGTTCAAGCCTCTGCCTTCGGCTCAGGTCATGATCTCAGCGTCCTGGGATCGAGGCCCGCATCGGGCTCTCTGCTCAGCGGGGAGCCTGCTTCCTCCTCTCCCTGTCTCTCTGCCTGCCTCTCTGCCTACTTGTAATCTCTCTCTCTGTGTCAAATAAATAAATAAAATCTTTAAAAAAAAAAAACAAAAAAACCAGGCAGAGTCACAGTGCTCCCCGCAGGACGGGGGAATGAGTAGTTGCCCAAAGTTCTATGACACATCGCTGTTCCCACCGCTGGGAAGAGTGATTTTTTGAAATATTCATCATGTTCTGATCAATTTTAACAGATCATGGTATCTGTAAAAAGATAATACTTGACAGCAAATGAATTGAAGCTGTTTTAATTGGACTGAAGCTCCCTTGTGAGAATTTAATGTTTTTTTAATTGACATTTCCAGGAATCTATCCCAGAGAAGTTGGGATCTCCCGATGAAATGCCACCCTCGCCCAGCTTTGCACACTCTGAAATTGCTCCTCTATTTCCAAGTGAAATGAAAGTCTTCATATGGTTTTTCCATTCTGGTCTTTGGTCATCTTGATTGCTTCTCTGGACTTTTCGATACTACTTGGGCCATCATTGCTTGTGTTTTCCGTTGTCCTGGAGACGCAGTAAAGGGACATCCCTTAGGAACATAGAATTTGGAATCTGGTGGAACTCTGTTCTGAGGCGAGCTCTAACAGTTACTGTCTGGGGTGGCTGTTGGCCAAGTTACTTTCTGACTAGCCTAGCCTCAGTTGGACATCTATAGAATGGGTGTAATAATGGCATTTATTGGGGCGCCTGGGTGGCTCAGTCAGTTAAGCAACTCCCTTTAACTCTAGTCCATGATCTCAGGGTCCTGGGATTGAGCCCACATTGGGGTCCCTGCGCAGGACAGGACCCTGGCCCCCCCAAGGACAGCAGTCAGCCCCGCTTTCTTCAACTAGCACATGGCAACAATAAAAAATGATTTATTATAACAAATGTTAAAAAAATTTTAATTAAATGAATTCCATGAGTTAAGGAGTTTATTTCGTCTTCATTCCAATTATTCACTGTAGGAACTTTCTCCCAGTTTCAACTTTGGTTCTGATGGGAATTTTAAGAAAAAGTGCAATAATTGATTTTGTGGTAGCCAACACTCCAGTGTCCTCATATGCCTCAATTAGCAAAGTGCTTTTTTATTTCCTATTGCCCCCAATACCAGGGCTCCTATTACTGGAAACAGATGAGAACTCTCCTCATGGAACTTTCTTTGTGAAACTTTCTAAGGCTACTTTCCTCAGCAGTTTTGAATTGCTGATTTCATGGAGCGTATTCTTCAGCCTGAGTGAAAGTGATGCCAATAGATACATAAGTAAACACGAATGTATAGAAAATACTCTCGATACAGTGTCTTATCCTTTGGAAATGCCTCAAATTATTACTTGGTAGACCTTAAGTACAAAGAATTCTTCACAGACATTCTCTTCTTAGCACTGACATTGGTAAGGACTCTAATTGGGAAGGAAGCTGGTCTTGTAGAAGGAGGGCTAGTTCTCGTGTGGACTTTCAGGTAAGACAGATGGTTCAGTCCATCACAGTGTTTCTCTGACGGGTTCAAGGACCCCTAGGGATCTGAGAATATATCCTCTGCATTGGAGTATTCTCAGGCCTAAGATACTGCCCTAATAAATCAAATTCTCCTTGTCGGAAGGGGATGGAAATGTGTGTCTAGGCCGTTGAGAGAATCATCATGGATGCCTTAAACACATTGCTCGAACTTATATTACAGTGTGGAAGAATGATCTTTTCTTTGTTATATAATTAAAAACAAAGAAGTATATCATTTAATGTGAAGCAAAAATAATATTAGCTAATGTTTATCTGAGTATTGATTCAGCTTCTAGGCGCTGTTCTATATTTCACTGAAATACACAGTAAAAGGCTTGGGTCTTAAGTGTACCGTTCATTGAGGATGACAAATGTGTCCATTTGTCTAACAAACACCCTATATGGAGCAGAATTTGGCGAACTGTAATCCCTGGGCCAGATCTAGTTTGTGGAGTGGTTTTGTGTGG
Organism: Ailurus styani; assembly: GCA_002007465.1. Lineage (NCBI taxonomy): Eukaryota > Metazoa > Chordata > Mammalia > Carnivora > Ailuridae > Ailurus > Ailurus styani. The sequence continues at coordinate 1,570,572 of LNAC01000171.1, forward strand.
CCTATGACTTAAGAATGGATTTTTACATTTGCAAAGCGTTGTTTTAAAAAGAAGAAGTTCAATAAAGACTGTATGTGGACCTCAAAGGCTAAAATATTTACTCTTTGGTCCTTTACAGAACACATTTTCCAACCCCTACCAAGTACCACCACCACCTTAGAAAGTTCCCTCATGTTCTGCCCTGCAGAGGCAAAGACTACTCTGATTTCTATCCCCCTAGGCTAGCTTGGCTGCTTTTGAAGTTCACAGAAATGGAATCATATAGCATCTCCTCTTCACGGACTGGATTTTTTCATTGAACATACTGGTTTTGAAATTCACCTGTGTTCTTTGGTGTATCTGTCATTCATTCCTTTTTATTGTTCAGTATTATTCCATTATATGAACACACAATCTATTCATTCAGTCTTCTGCTGATGAACACTTGAGTTGTTGCCATTCATGTTTTATTAAACATACTCTTTTTTAAAAAAAGATTTATTCATTTGAGAGAGAGAGAGAGAGAGAGAGAGCAGGGGGAGGGGCAGAGGTTGAGGGAGAAGCAGACTCCCTGCTGAGCAGGGAGCCCAATGCAGGTCTCTATCCCAGGACCCTGGGTTCATGACCTGAGCCAAAGGCAGACACTTAAACTACTGAGTCACCCAGGTGCCCCATCTTTTTTTCTAGTATGAATAAGCTGCAGTGAACATGCTTGTACACATCTTTTTAGAAACATAAGTTTTCATTTCTTGGGGGGTAAAGACCTAGGAGTGGAATTGCTGAATCACAGAGTAGGTGGATTTACTTTATAAGAAAGTGCTAGATGGTTTTCCACAGTGGCGACATGACGTGTGTTGGCACTCCCACCAGCAACCTCACCAGGCTTTATTTAGTACTATCAGTTTGTCATGTCAGCCATTCCGGTGAGTGCCAGACACTGTTTTTGATGCTTTAAACTGATTGAGCTCCCTCACCCCCAGCCCTGCCAGCTCGGGGAGGTTAGATGTTATTACCCATTTTCCAGGTCAGGAAGCTGAGGTCATGGGGGTGTAGGAATCATCTCAGGTCACACAGCTGATGAGGGAGCCGATGAATCTGGCTGTTAAGCATGCATATGGACTCACTACGTTGTGCTGTTTTGTGAGCCCCTGAAGAGTCATTTTTGTACCCAAGATTCCTTCAGATCATTACAGTTCAGTAATGAACAGCACGTGGTATGTTGGAGGCAACAGGTGCCGTGGATGAGAGCGACGGCCAGGATCACATGTGGGTGCCCCACCGGGCGGTGAGCAGGGCTCAGCTCAAGCAGCCCCAGAACAGGACACCTGTTTCTCATTTCCACAAAGGCTCTGAATAGCTACGGGGCACCTTTAATAAGGGGCCCAGGTCCTATTAGTTGAGTTAACGCCTTATCTGGAAATGTCTTCCAGTTAACAAGCTTTATGGAAAATGAGAATTTTGTTTTGTGTTCTTGTAGCTGGTCATAAATTCAAAATGGGTCCAAAGGCAGAATAGCAAATCCCATTTTCTGGTTAAAATCAATGATTTTTTGTTTGATTATTTGCTTATTTTCATTGAGGTGACATTCATATGGCATAAAATGTACCATTGTAAAGTGAACAGTTCAGCGGTATTTAATACACTGACAGTGCTGTCTAACTACCGCCTCTACTAGTGCTAAAACATTTACATCACCCCAAAAGGAAACCTGTACCCATGAGCAGTGATTCCCCTATCCTCCTGCCCCTGACACCTCCTTCCTGGCTCTTGGCAACAACTGGTCTGCTGTATATTTCTACAGGTTTACCTATGCTGGATTGTTCATAGAAATTCTATGGTATGTGACCTTTTGTATCTGGCGTAACACCTAGCATCATGTTTCCAGTGCTAGCTGTGTTTTAACATGCATCAGCGTCTCATCCCTTTTAATGGCCAAATAATATTCAGTTCTAAGTATGGACCACCATCTGATTATCCATTCATCAGTTGATGGCTCCTTTGGCTGTTTCTTCCTTTTGTTTATTGTGAATAGTGTTGTTATGGACATGGGTATCCAGGTATCTGTACAGGTATCTGAATCCTGGTGTTCAGTTCTTTTGGATAGATCCAAGGTCAGTGTTTTCGAAACTGTAGTCTGTGGAGCTAAATGAAACCACTCGGTAGTGGTGGGGGGCAGGTCCCAGGAACTCCTAGGTGTGAGAACTGCTGTGTGTTTCCTTTATTGCAAATGCAACAGTAGAAAATTCTCTTTGAGGTTAATATGAAGGAAACATCATTTAAAACTTGCTTATCCATGTGGGAAAAAAGTGACCAATATTTTATTTCAAAGCTCAGTGAAGCCTAGAGTAATCTGCTAAATAAAAATGCTCCACTGGGAAGCACAGATGCGGGAAGTCAGTTTTCCCAAGCTCTGTAGGGCATTTTCTCCTGCCATTTTGCAGAACGCCCTCGCTGGGGCCGGCACACCTCCTTTCCACCTTCCTTTCAGTTTAGAGGGCCAGATGAAACAAAGGATGCCCAGTTCAATTTGGATTTCAGATCCAAAATCTGACTTTTACTCTAAGTACGTCCAAAATATTGCATTATCTGTTGTTGATCTAATCTTCAGACTGAACTGGGCATCCTGTATTTCTCTTTGCTGCATCCAGCAACCCTATTTCTGTGGCACTGGGAGAGGACATCGGAACTGCAGTGAATTGTAGAAGCTAGTCTATCAGCAGAGATGCTTTGCTCACTCATTTTCCTCTGAGAGAACCATTTCCCTTTTTATATAAATAATGTAAAAATTTGGAGATCAAGTATGTGGAGCATAAGGAAGGTGAAATGGAGCCTTTACAATGTAAAGTGCTTTCTCTCTGGCCCTAGTTCATTAGCAAAATCTAGTGATTTAAATTACCCAGCTAACCTCTTCCGCCACTGGAGGGTTATAAATCAAGTGGGTGGCTACTACCTGAAGGAGTTGCCGAGGCTTTGCAGGAGGTCCTCATCAAGCTAAGAGGGGCAGAAAATTTCCTATTACTGTGTCGTGCGTAACTGGTATTGCTTGCACTTCCACCTTCTGCATATCATGTCTAAGCAATCCACGTGCTGAAATAAAAGGAACAAAATAGGAGCCCATCCACTACTTTGCCTTACGGAGGGATAAATAAGATGGTGGCGATCTCTGTGCACCGTGTCTGGTGCTGTGTGTACCCCTCATGCTGCCAGGTAGAGGCAGACTCCGTCGGAAACAGGAAAATATTAAAGGTATCTGTCTGTCTGTCTTCCTTTATTTCTGTCTGTCTCTGTGCCTTTATTTTGTGTGAAATTTTGAGAGATGAATTCTATTTTCTATTAATTTAATGGCTGTCATATTGCATTATATCACGCGGCTTGGATCACAACAATGAGATATTAAGGTTTAAATTAATAATATTGCAACACATCACTTGATAAAGCAGTGTGCTTAATCCTCTCTAGGCTGCTCAGGTAGCCTGACTTTTGCCCCATGCCTTGAATCTGCAGATTGCAGTGGAATTATCCAAGTTCAATTGCAAACAACCTATAATTGTGAGCTGAGTGCTTGAGCTTCATGGTAGAAAACATTCATTTAATATGCTGGTGAGATTTAACAAGTATATGTATTTATAGTTGGGGAGGGTAGGAACAGGGACTCTGAGGTTTCCGAGTGGCATTTTCAGTTCTAGAAATACACCCAACAAATACCTTTTCCATGTAGAGTTGCCTTGCAAGCGGTGTTAGCTAAAGCCACCGGGAAAATGGAGATGGGGGTGTGGGTAAGGGAAGATCCTTCCAGAAAACTGTGGATCTGGTAAGCTGCTCAGAAGTCATATCCATGGACAGCGACTTGAGAACCCCTATCCCACCTCCACTCCCCCACCCCCTAACCAACGCCACACCAAACCAAAGCAAAACAAAAACCCAAACCAACTGCAGTGTGAAGACAGGACCCAAACCATTCCAGGTTTGGAAGAGAATCAGATCGGATGGCTAAAGAGGAAATCGAGTCTAAGGCACATCAAAAAATATTCCTTACCCAAAGCAGATTGTTCTCTCTGGGCTTTTTTTCATGTGCAGATGCTTTCCCTGTGCAAACAAAACACAACAAAAAATAACCACTCATTCTAGGAACGAAGAGAGGCATTTTGGAAATCCAAACAATTAGTCCGTGGGCGCTAATAGGGAGGCGCTGCCCAAGGCAGGTTCTCTGGAATCCCTGGGGTCCTCCACCACCCCACCCCCCTTGGGCCGGCCCCCCACGGCTCCCTGGAGCCCCCGCCATCCTCCTCAGGTCGGATGCATTTCCAGACATCTGGGTAAACAAACAGAGGAATTGTATGTGGCCTTCATTAGGGTGGGTTGCCCATTGTCAAATTAGTTTCTGCCCGACCTGCGGAGCGCGAATGCAAATCCGACACCCCGGGCGCAGCTTCATTTGCAACTATCGATTCATGTTTGACTGCGAGTTCAAAAAAAGTTGTCTTTGAAGCTTCCCTCATCTGTGCCTGGCTTCCTCGGTCCAGGTGGCTCCGGATCCCTGGCAGTCAGTTTGATCTTTGCATTCCCACCGCCAAGGAGGGTCATTCCAGGTAACTTAAAAGCAAGATACAATCAGAGAGGATTTGGGAATGAAGTCTTTGCCTTGTCACATTAATGCGGTCCTATCAAGTGGCAGTTTATCAAGAGCCACCTCACAAGGTTTTAATGAGCATGCTGCCTGTTCTTATACAATACTAATTAATCCCATTTTTTCACACTGCCGTGATTGCTTCATGAAACCCACATTGTTTTATACTCAGTAGCAAAGCAGCTCTTACTGATTAAATCTCCTTGCCTGCGATGGAGCCTGACAACTGAATTATACCTTGCTCAAAATAATAATGGGTATCAGCTAATAAATACGGTTTAACACACACAAAACTATGCAGCCAAAATCACACCACAAAATAGGAGTTTGACTTATAGGCTCAGCAGTGTTTCATTAAACATCTGTATTATAATTCACTGGTTTTCCAACTGATGTAATAACTTAATTGATGAGAACAAAGACAAGCTTATTTATTCACCCAATTGCTTGCTTCTTGACTAACATTTTTCCTGGGTGTTATTGTGGAAATAAATATGCAATATTCTTTTTATAGAAGTCTAATTTAGGTCCCTTTTTCCCCCTATTGAGAAGTCAGCATCACCATGTTTATCTGACGATTTCTTGCTGCTTTGCAACTGAAGCTTTTTGATAAGATGGGTGCTGGTGTTTGCTCTGATGTCCACACTGGCTAGCAGTGGGGAGAGGGGAGAGGTTTTCCAGCCTGTGGGTGGTGCTCATAGCCATTGCCTTAGACTGCTTTCCTTTCTGAGGGTGACTGTGGGCTCCCATTGAAAACACACACACACACGCGTGCACACACAGACACACACACACACACACAGTAAAAAACTTCATCCAGGGCCTTTTTTTTTTTTAAAGATTTTATTTATTTATTTGACACAGAGAGAGAGATTACAAGTAGGCAGNGTGCACACACACACACGCGTGCACACACACACACACACACACACACACAGTAAAAAACTTCATCCAGGGCCTTAAACTAATTCCACCAAGGCTGAGATGATTCTGCACAGGTCATCCATGACATGGACACTCATCCATGACATGGACACTCATCCCCAGCTTGTGTTTCCACACCCCAATTTAAGTGGCACCAGGAACAAGTAAATATCATGACAAAATCATAGGTAAAATTTTTTCTTTGTTGAAGGTGTGTGTTAGCTGGGGATAGAAGTAAAAAAATATGACCTAATTGCATCATCGTTTTAGCTCTGAGTTGTGTGTCTTTCAAGATAATCTCTGTCATAAATATGCAGAGAGAGTAAGCGCTCTTGTTTTCTTCCTGTGAGGTAGGGATTATACGGTAGCTGTATTTTCGGTTGATGAATCAGGGCTCCATGTTCGTGCTCTGCCATGCCCCTGACCTTCTCACACTGGTCACACCATATTGTAAACGCTGTCTCAGTTTTCCATCCAACTCAGACTCTGCAAGTTCTGTGAGGATGGACACTTTCAAGTACTACTTATTAAGAATTTACTATGTTTCAGGATGATTCTAAGCATAGAGGATAGCCTGAAAAATGAGAGATGAAGTCCTTGCTTTCATGGAACTTGTAGTCTCTGGAGGAACTAGGTAAGAATCAAACAAGGAAGCACATAGACAATGCCTTATGTGGTAACTAACATTTCCAAGTATTAGGACGAATCAAGCAAATGGAGAGATGGGTTGCATGTGTTTTTCACTTAGTAGACACTCATCAAATAATGGTTCGCTCAATGCAAACTTTGTTGTATTGATTCCATATTCTTGTGCTACATCTATTCTTTCTTTTTGATAAGGTTTAAGAAGAAATGGTACTTCCAAGAAATTTTCCCTGAACGCATTATCATTTCTTTGTTTTGGCTTCATCAGATGTACCCTGGTTATGAACATCTAACTGCTTGTTATCTCTTTCCTCTGACCTCACTGTAAAAACTCTTTGGTGGAAGGCCATCTCTTGGTCTATGTCTTTGAAGCAGTCAGTATAGGATTGAACAATTATCCAGTATCTACATCTCCTGCCTCTTACTCAAATCCTGTTTCCATATTTCTAAGATCTACAAGATATCAAGGTGGATACTAAATTGTTTATTTTTTTCTGAGATTTGATTTATTTAAGAGGGAGAGAGTGAGAGAGAGGGAAAGGCAGAACCCACATGAGCATGGGGAGGGGCAGAGGGAGAGGGAGAAGCAGACTCCCTGCTGCACAGGGAGCCTGATGGAGGCCTCGATCCCTGGATCCTGGGATCATGACCTGAGCCCAAGGCAGACACTTAGCACACTGAGTCACCCAGGTGCCCCTACATTGTTTAATTTAAATAATTTTCCATGCTGATCTCTTGTGTTGCCCTCTCCTGATAGATGCTAACACAAAATCTAATGATCACTATGTGACAGAGTTCTCTCCTACAATCTCTAATTCTTTCCAGTCATGGGGGTGAGATACCCTGACACCAATTATCACTTGGTATAAGTCACATGTCTCTGCTTCTTAGGGCATTCTGTCTCCAAGTCCTGTTGTCTTTTACATTCATGGATTTTGACCTCCTGCCTTGTTTCTATTCCCTCTTCCTCTGTGTTGGCCAGGACCTCATTATTTCCTACCACACCTAAAAAGTATTTCTGGTTCTAGAATCTTCTCCCTGAAATGTCATGTCCATGCTACATCCCGAAATGTTACTTTCAGCGAATCTCTCCCCTGCATCAGGAATTCTAATGACTATGGAGAAACATGGGCCCAGCAAACCTGATTTTTTTTTTAAACCCACAAGTTTTAAAAGTTGGCAAGTCAGTCCAAGAAGTTTTAAACCTTATGCAGACCAAACAAAAAATCTGGCTGGACCGCTGTTTAGAAATCTTTGATCTAGGCTTTTGCACGTCTTGTTTTGCTGTCTTAGAGCTGCTATTCTCACACTTCTCTGAACTTGGCCACCTTCTCAATGCTCATCTCAAATCATCTAGGAAAATGTTCCCCTCCCATCTGTCTGTCTGTAGCCATCTGACTTGAGATCAGCTGTTTATAATACTTCTTGTGAAAAGGGATCATAATTTATTTTTGAGTCACCCAGCCTACTAGATTCAGAAGGAAAGGTGTTAGATAGGAGAGGTTAAGTACTTAGGTTTTCAGGTATGGGAAGTCTGGTGTGGAACTTGGCTCTGTCATTTTTGTGTTTGTTTTTTTTAAGATTTTATTTATTTATTAAAGAGGGATAGAGTGAGAGAGCACAGGCAGGGAGAGCAGCAGAGGGACAGGGAGAAGCAGACTCCCTGCTGAGCAGGGCGCCCAACGCAGGGCTCTATCCTAGGATCCCGAGATCATGACCTAAGCCAAAGGCAGACACTTACCTGATTGGTGCCCCTTGGCTCTACTATTTACTATGCAGTTATGGGCTCAGGCATCTTTACACCATGAACCTTCAAATTCTGTGCTGGTGCTTGCATCACTGTGGTGTGTTTTAACATGTGCCTCACCTCATAAACTGCAAGATGTCAGTGAGATAGCTCCATGTAAATTAACATCCAGAGCGACAAGGAAGTAAGCCTGCATTCATGATTAGCTGTTGTTACTACAACAATTGGAGTTACATTTACTACTGAATTCTTAACAACAACTCTTTGTTCTATGGGTGATATTGTTGTGCTGAAAACACAGGCTACAAGCAAAGGATTCACAAGTAAGAAAATCCAGTCTAATAAACGATCACACACTTATGTTGTGTAAAGAAATGCATCTGGTCTCATGGGTAGCAAAAACATGGCCAGAGTTTATAATGTATGTGAAGTGGAGGAAACATAAAAGCTTTTTTTTAATCATACATGTAATTATTAACCTTTACAGTTATTTTGGTAAGAATTAAAAACACAAAATAGGACGGTACCATAAGCCTCCATGCACCTCTTACCCGATCTCAACAAACTTCATCTCTTACTCTGTCTTGTTTTGTCTAAATTTCCACCCATCCAAGATTATTGTCAAGAAAATCCCAGGTGTGGCTCTATTTCGTCTGTACATATTTTTGTATAAATCTGTAAAAGTGAAGGGGTCCTTTAAAAGTAGCTATTATTACCCCTAAGGTGATTAATAATAATTCCTTTATATTATCAAATATCCAGTCAGTGTTCAGTTTGGTTTTAGAATTTATCTGAGGGGTATCTGGGTGGCTCAGTGGGTTAAGGATCTGCCTTCGGCTCAGGTCATGATCTTGGGCTCCTGGGATCGAGGCCCACATTGGACTCCCTGCTCAACGGGGAGCCTGCTTTCTCCTCTCTCTCTGCCCCCCTCCCCCACTTGTACATGGGCTTTCTCTCTCTCCCTCTCAAATAAATAAATAAATAAATAAATAAATAAAATATTTTAAAAAATAATTTATCTGAATCTGGATTCAAAACAGCCCACATATTGCAATTGACTGGCTTATCTCTTAACTCTCTCTAACTGCGCAGCTTTCGCCTTCTACTTTTTTCCCCCTAAAATGTATGTGTCATTTACATTGCAGATGGCCCTGTACAATCCTTCACAGTCTGGATTTTACTAAATTCACCATGATAGTATCATATAACACACTCTTCTGTCCACCACATTTCCCCTAAATTGACAAGTAGAGGCTTGATGTGATCTGGGTTTGTTTTCTTTGTGAAGGGCAGGACGATTTTAGAGGTAAGATCTGTGTGTCTATCAGGAGGCACCTGATGAAGAGTTCTGTTTTTTCCAATGTAGGTGCCATTGATGATCATTGAAGAAATTCATTTTTTTTATTCTTGCCAAATGGAGTATTTTCATCCAAATCAACCTTTAAAACTGTTAAGCCTAAGCAAAATGCTTTATTATTTTTGAATTTATATCTAGAACCAATAGACTTGCTAAGAGCAAATTCATTCATTCCTTCATTCAAATGTGCAAGGAGATATGCTAGTACCTAGGGTGATTCCAGAAGACACTAGTGCTGCTTTGGAAAGACACCAACCAAAGGGAGAGACAGAGGCCAGTGGGGGAAGATGGATGTGGGTACAAATAATTACGATCAAAATTACTTAAGGACTCAAAGAAGAATGGAAGCTTAGAAGAAGAAATGAGTACCTTTGTCTATGGGGGTCAAGGGCTTAAACATCTGGATCAGGAAGGACAAATGAAAGTTCACTGAATGAAGAGATAATTGTAATAGCAGCCCAATAGCACTAATATTTAATGCTTACCAAGTGTTTCCCTAAGCATTATGCAAGTGTTAATCCATTGAATCCTTCCTATAGTTCCATAATTCACCAACTAAGTTAATTGAGGCTCAGAGGGGTTAAGGTTCGTGCTCAAGGCCACATAGCAAATAGGAGACAAAGATTTAGGGAAATATTTAATGTTTCACAGTTTACAGTTCTAGCCCTCTTGGAGGCAGCTGTGCTATTTAGGGTCAACTTTTTCAGGAGTTTCTTGGTGAAGACTGGTTCCATCAGGCCCTAAGAGTTACTGTCCCTTTTTCCCTGATACCACAAGCCATATGATAGGGCATCAGTGATAGCCCTGTAGTAAAAAGTGAGGTTGGCAAAGGGATCTGGTCTATTATCAGTGAATTAGACATGGCTACCCCAAATCACACACTAAACAAGAATTTGGACTTCTCTGTGTGGCGGGGTTTTAATAGTCATGTGAACTATAATTCATCGATTTTGTAACTGATATCATAAATTCAATTGATGAAACTAAAGGTGAACTTCGTTAACATTCGTCCATTTGTTTAATTCCTAATTTGAGTTTTCTCCATAGTAATGGGAGAAATTTAGATGCACCGTTGTTGAGGATTTGGATTCTGAGAAGGGGGATTTCAAGTTATTACATGCCACAAATATACCTAAGAAAGAGTGTGAAATGAGTGCTTGAAGGGTTGGCATCCACCAAGTCATGAAATAGTGGAAATGCAAGGTCAGTTTTGTCCAGTCCCCTGCCCCCAGAAAGTGCCATTTGCCTCAGATCCCTCTGACTGTAGAGCTACACTCATTAATCAGAAAATACATATTATATTTCCATTGCCGTGAACCCTGGGAAAAAGAGTGTGTTCACCTAAATTTGCACTTAACCAAGTCAAAAATGTTAGAGAAATATGTGACAACATTTGATGAACTTCAGGGAGGCAGCAATAAGCTCCTTTTTCCCTACGGATATTCTTCTCATTTTTCAATTTAGGTATTAAAGTTATCTGTGCACTTAAAAAATCAGACTTCGAAGTCTTAAAGGCAAAAAGAGCTTTTTTTTCCTCCTTAGGTAGTTGGACCTATTAAGAATATCTGCAAAACGTAAGAGAGCTATGCAGAAATCATCCATAACACCCATTTATATTATGATAATCTTTAATCACACAAAGTTGCACTCATGTTAAGAAAAAAAAAGTATCATCTCATTCAGATTTTTTTTCCTTGAATTTTGTGCATTGATGATAATGAGGATGTGTGAAGTAATGAGCCCAGACGTGATGGACAAGACAGAAAGATGATTTATCGTTTGGGGGGTTTTATGCAGGAAAAATATACAGGCAACGGGGAATGAAGTCTCAGGATGTAACTTATTAAACAAGAAGGGGATCTAGGTCTCTTGCCTTGGCAAGGTGGAGTTGCCTCCTGAATGATATGAGTTAGGTATTTTGAGGCTAAGAGGTATATATAAAAGGATGGATGTTCACTCCACTCACATAAGCATCAAGGACAACTTTAGGCTTTGTGAGTGAGAAAAGGCAGAATCAAAGTTTGGGGAGCTATAGGGATGAGGAGGAAGATTAGGGAGAACCCCACATGTCTCAGTTTTATTGAGAAGCAGTACACTGGCCATGATTATTGTGTTGTATTTGGATGGATCACCCAATACGTGTCCATATAAACAGGAGAATGTGGTTTGTGTGAATAAAAATCCCTGTCCAAATTAAGTCTGGCCTTGGCCATGTACCTTGCTTTGGTGAGTGGAACATCATCGTTCATTGCAATAGGTTGGGCAAGCAAAGGCTTGATCAGCACTAACCCACTGGGACTTGTCCTGTTGGAGATCTGCCCTGACACCACCATACAGCAAGAAAGCCAGTTTGGGTTATATAAGCAAACACATGGAGGTGAACCTAGGTGCTCTAGCTGATAGCCAGAAGTACCTGCTGGACAGGTGAGCAAGGCCATTTCGTTTTGTTTTTGTTTTATTTTTTTTTTCATTTTGTTTTTGTTTTAAAGATTTATGTATTTTTCACAGACCTGTACCCCTGGGGCAAAGAATAAAAAAAAAAGATTTATGTATTTATTTGAGAGAGAGGGAGAGAGAGCATGAATGGGAGAGGGAGAAAGAATCTCAGACTCCACACTGAGCATGGAGCCTGACACAGGGCTTGATCTCATAACCCTGAGATCATGACCTGAGCTGAAATCAAGAGTCAGACTCCTAACTGACTAGGCCACCCAGATACCCCAAAGCCATTTTGAACATTACAATACACCTTCCCATCTAGTTGATTGAGGTTGTACGGATGACAAATAAAATGACCACAGAAAATGCCACCAACCTACCAAATTGTAAAAATATCACAATATTGTTGTTTTAAACCAGCACTTATTGGAAGTTGTTTATTATTCAGGGTTGTTGGGAGACCAAATGAAATAATGAAGTTAATGTCCAGTGAATTTTCAGTTCATAATAGTAACTCAGTCCTACTTAGTCCCCCATCATTTTCCTTGTTCTGAATTTGATCGCTGGCTTTTTTTTTTAGTTAAGAATCTGAGTGTGCCTTCTGTGCTAATATGACCATGTGGATTAATGTTATTTACAAAATATGTCTGAGGATTGATCCTATCATGCATAATAGAGGTGGGAATTTAGATCAATTAGACTCATTCCATGACTATTTTTAGCAAGATTAAGGTGGGATATTGAAGCTGGCTAGGAATACATGTAATATAATATAATGGCTGCCATTTCTTAAGCATTCATTGTGTGCCTGGAATCATACTAAAGTACTGTGTATATATTGCCTTGTGTGTGTTTGACATCAACTGTATTTTACAGAGGAGAAAACTAAGGTTCATATAAGTTAAATAATTTGTCCATGATCTCACAGCTTGTAAATGTTGAAACTGGGACTTCAACCCTGGTCTGTCTGATTCCAGAGTCACTGAAAGTCAGCCTTCAGTAGAGGGTTAAAATTCCAGTGTGAGAATGCGGAACATCTCTGGAACAGGGGTTACTGTTGAGAAGACATAACCAGTGCAGACAGTGTTTGTTTCAGAACCAATAACTGGTATGTCAATTGTGAATATTATGAGAGTTCAGATAAGGACACCATAGACCAGTTGTTCAGAAAAATAAGGCTTTCTAGAGGAAGGAGGACTAAGGAGGAGGGGACCTCTGTGACCTATCACCTCTGCAATCTAGCACATACTGTGTGTTTAGATTACATGCTAACAGTGTTACACGCATCCTTTATTTAATTATTGCAGTAACTCTATGAGGTAGGAATGATTGTGATTCCATTTTCAGATGAGGATATCAAGACTTACAAAGGAGAAGTTACTTAACTGAGATTATACAACCAATTTTTGGCAGACTTGGACTCTAGATGCTGGTGATATTGAGTGTAGCATAGCAGTACAGTGCCAGCCCTGGAAAGTGCTGCTGGCTCCAGAAGATACATGATATTTAGGGGAATTGGAGAAGCATTGGGCAGAAGAGTGGTGTGTGTGCGTGTGTGTGTGCGTGTACGTGTGCACTTGTGTGTACTGTTTGCATATACATGTTTGTGCATATGTATATAAGATGAGGAATCAGTAAAGGATACTGTGGAGAAATAAAAATAGCTTAGGCCAACGTTGGGAGGGGATAATAAACATAGATTTAGATTCCTCTGATGGGACAGCTTTGAGTATATAAAAGACTTGCAGTAAGTTTTGTTGTTGTCTACCCAAGATCCATTTTCCATTCTTTTGTGACAGCACTCTTTCGGCCTCTTGAGAACCATGCTTTCTCTCTTCTTAGTGTCTGTGGCCTGGTTGGGATTGAGGGGGAGATCCCTACCTGGCCCATCAGAGCCCTGAGCCCTCTAGGACAGAGCTATTGGTTGATAGGCCCATCAAACCAATCAAGCCAAATTGTGCCAGGGTCTTTCTGTTGGAATGAAACAGGATGGGACATGGGATAAGACAGGATGTGGAACCTGGTGGTGAAGCCCGCTTGGACAAAAGCTATGTTGAGAAATGGCAAGAACCATGATTTGAGGGCTCCACTCCGGCCCCAGGTCCAGCCAGAGCTAAACCAGTACTAGGGGTGGACTTCCCAGTTAGGTAAGCCAGGAAGGCCCAAGAAATAACGGAGCCAGTTCAATTTAAGAGTTTCTATGACTGGCTACAGGAAAGAAAAATCTTGATGTAAGATTTTTAAAATTTTAATTAACAAATTAATTATTTTTTACAAATACCCTGTAACTTTTTTTTTTTTTTAAAGATTTTATTTATTTATTTCATAGAGGGAGAGAGATCACAAGGAGGCAGAGAGGCAGGCAGAGAGGGGGGGAAGCAGGCTCCCCGCTGAGCGGGGAGCCCGATGCGGGCCTCGATCCCAGGACCCTGAGATCATGACCTGAGCTGAAAGCAGAGGCTTTAACCCACTGAGCCACCCAGGCGCCCAAATACCCTGTAACTTTTATTCACAAATCTAATTTAGGGAAGCCTCATATACGACTTAATTGGGGAGCAAAGAGAATTTAGTATCACTGGCTTTGATGTCAGCAGACCTGAGCTCTAGCCTTGGTTCTACTGCTTTACTTAAGGAGGTGGTCACTGATCAGTCACTTAACAAACCATGTATGTGCTTTTTGTATGCTAAGACCTCGTTCCATTTGAGTATAGGATGTGTAAGCAAGGAAATTATTTGCTATGTGATTTGGGGGAAGTTATTTCCATTGTCTACGCTATAGTTTCTTCCTTTGCAAAATGAAAATAGTAATTGTAATCACCTCATCGTGAATGAATGAATGAATGAATGAATAATATTTTGAGTCATATTTTGCCTTTCAGAGAGGTAAGATCATCTGGGGAAAGGTATCTACTCTGAAGGTGTTGATTAGGAAACAAAGGTATACATGCCTGGGGTTACAAACTCTTTCCTGCCTATCACGGCCCTACCTCTGATGAACTCTGAAGGTCATTCTTAAGTGTGCAGTATTGGTTAGGATACAGAAAAGGTTGTTCCTTTAAGCCTCTAAGGCTTTATTCTTACATTGTAATTCCAAAATTACAATGACTGAATCAAAACAGTTAACTGGCTTGTCTCTCATGGAACTTTCCAGAAGGCCAGGCAAGGCCAGTATGTCAGCTCAAAGGTATCAGGGACATGGCTTTCTTTTCCTTATTGCTCCGCTACATCTAAGGTTCAGCTCTCTTCTGTGTGGTATTGACTTCAGCCTCCGGGTCAAAGGTGGCTTACGACCATGCTCCTGCTCCTGCTCTCAAGAAGACAGGAAGGGAGAAGAGAGAACGAACCTGCCTTTTCTATTGAGGGCATGACATGGAATTTGGAAACTTTCATTCTGCTCGTGTCTTATTGACTAGAACCTAGTTACATGGTTACACCGAGGTGCAAGGGAGCCTGGGGGATGTAGTTCTTGAACTGGGTGGTCTTGTCAAACAAAAACTACTTTCACTACTGAAGAAGGGGAAAGGAAGTACTGGGGACACCCAGTGTACCCTGCCGCCTCTATTATCTTGAACTAGAAGGAAGTAACCACACATTCATTAGCTCCAACTCTGTTCTCGGTCCTGGGTATCAGCCATTCCTCGGGCAGCCAAGTGGGCGCACTTCCATTTGGCCTGCGCTCTCAATCCTCTTCCTTTGCAAAGAGCATGTGAAAACACAGAACCAGGACCACTGGTCTCTCTTGAATGTGCACGTGTGCGTGTGTCCAAAGTCACTCGTTGGTGAAAGGCTACCTCTTTGCGAAGAACAGACCCACTTATCCTTTATATTAGCTTCTGCCTTATTTCACAATTTTTTAAAGGAAACTCTCCTCTCATGCAGGAAAATCTAATTATGCAGTGACAGCAGTTGGCTGACTCGGGCACAACACAACATGTCAATTTTCAGTTGCTTACACGGTCTCACAGAAACTGTTAGAAATTGTTTTGAAATCTGGCATACATTTCAGTCATGTTAATTCCTACAACTGTGCCAAACTTGATGAAATTTGGCTCCTCCATACTCCAGGGAAGGTGGGGGATTGGGAAAGGCGAGTTTTCTTTTCTTTCTTTTTTTTTTTTTTTCCTGGCAATGACATCATCTCCTCATCCTCCCCTTATGATGAACAGTGTCCTCAAACAAGCCAAGAAGTAATATAACTTTATATTTACAAGACTGTGTGACAAAATTACTGCGAGAGACTGGAGCCGTATGAGACGATTAAAGAAATACAGATGGCATAATGTTTTTTTTCCCCCTTCCAACAGATTTGTGCCAGATGTGTGAATATTGATAATTTCTCTGGGGCTCAACTCAAGGCACAATATAGGTTTCTGTTTGATGGGGGAATGAGAGAGTGAAAATCCATCCCAGCGATGGTATTTACAGGAAATGTTTTGCCTCTTCTTCCAAATCTGTCAAAGCAGAACCAGAAATCCCAAATTTCCAAATGAGCCTCTGAGTCACCCTTTGTTCTGGACCCAATTTTTATCTCCCTAGTAATTGACAGACTGGAAAATTCATTTGTGAAAACATGTGGTAGAATTCTAAAAGTAGAGACTCTCAACTAGCTAAGCCTGTCTTTGTGCATCAATTTAGAGCATGAGTGATACCAAAATTTCAGAAAGCATCTTGGGAAGGTATCTATTTTATCATATCTTCTTTTTATTAACTTTGTAATAAAAATACTTTAATGGAATAATAATTTTCAGCCCTTACAATGGGAAAACTTGAAAAAAAAATTCCAAAGCTTTTCTATTGTTCTTTCGATTATTTTGTGATGAGTGAACCCATTTTAAAACATGATTCTGGGAGCTAGAAAGTTTCAAGGAAGTTCAATTTCTTCACCCAACTTTGATCTTTTTTTATGTCAGAGAGAAATCTTGAAAAGATTTAAAAAGAAAAGAGGAATATTGATCATTCCTAGAAAGATTCAGCTTTGCAAGTTGATTTCAAAATCAGTATAAAATATTTTTTTAATACCTTGGATCTTCTGTGAAGCATTTCCAGTAACTTCAAATTGAGGAAGACATACTAAATGGGAAAAAAGTAAGTTGAGAAATAAAGAAGGCAGGGGAGAAGACAGAGTAGATCAAGAATTAGGAAATGAGGAATGGAAATCGTTCGGGGCTTTGGGAATTCCTATTTGCTATGGTTAAAACTTAAATTTGTCTTTGAGCTTCTTGGCAGCCACAGCAAAAATGGAGTCATGATGGCTCACATTATTTTCCTTATCAGAAAGAAGAGACGGTGTCACTTCCTTAGGGAACAAAAATTTATTTCCAACATTAAGTTGTGCTGCTAGGTCTCAAGTGAGGGTGACGTTGTTTCCCAAGGACATGGGGTAGTGTGTGGTTGTCACAAGTAGGAGGGGTGCTTCTGACCAATAGGGGCTGGAGGGCAGGGATGCTGGTAACCATTCTGTAATGCACAAGGTGGCCCCCTACAACAAAGAATTAGCTGGTTCCAAAGTTGAGTAGGCCAAGGTCGAGAACCCCAGGGTTATAAAATCAGTTTTTTATGTGCATGTTCCTAATGTTCCCTATGAGATTCCCACAGCACATGGATTTGGAACCAGGCAGGTCTGGGTTGAAATCCATGTTCCACCACTTACCAGCTGTGTAATTTTTGGCAAGTTAGTTAACCTCTCAAAGTCTCAGTGTCCTGGAGGTAATTATATAAATCCTACAGGGTTGTTATAAGGATTAGCAGGAATAATGTTTTTAGAACATCTAACACCGTGCTTGGCACATTGTAAAAGCTTGGTGAAGTTTCGCTTTTAAAATGGTCCCATGGGCAGAGAGGATAGCACTCAAGTGTTATTCCCTAAAATGCTGATGGTTGGGGAGGGGTTATGGGATGAAGCTCTGTTGTGAGCTGTTTAATCTAGTGATAGATTTAGGAGAGCCTAGACATGCAGATGAGATGCATATTGTGAGCAACCTTAAACACCAGCAGCGTGAGGGTGTGTTCAACTCTTCTAAGAGCTGTGACTGGGAGCTGTTGATTGAGACTTGCACTTAAATCTTCTAGAAATCAGACATGCAGGTGGTAGAATGGCATATTAAATACCTATCTGCTTGGTGCCTTTGCCAGGTGCCAGGTGCTTCACACCGTCTTGGTAGACTCATAATCTATTACAGACAACCAAAGCCAACCTGCATTCCACCCTTTGGAAACATATCCAGGGATCACTACTTCAAAATTTAAGAGATTTCTTTTGAAAATAGCAACTTCAAAGAAATCTGGAATTCCAAAGAACAAAAACAAAAAAGCAATAGTTTTTCTACTATTTTAATTTATAGTAGGTCACTTTACTATTTGGCATATTACTAGCTATTAAAAACAATTTCAAAATTTCTGTGGCTTAATGCAGTAGAAGTGCATTTTTATGTAGGCAGCAGAGGAATGTTGGTGTTCCTGATTAGCATGTGGATTATTTTATTCCGGGAAGTCATTTGGGATCCATGGTTCCTTCTGGCTTACGGCTCTATCATTCTCCTCCTCGGGGTCCTCAGTTTCTAGCAAGAAAAAAGATAACAGAAAAGGCAGATGGGCTCCGAAAAAACCCCTCTCTGGATGTGACTCATCGCTCACATTTCATTGGCTAGAACATATCATCTGGCCATTCCTGGTTGCAAGCCTTAGGAAACAGAGCTCTGGCTGGCCAGACCCACCCAGAAAGAAAGCAAATTTTCGTGGACAATCCACCCTCTACCACCACCACCAGATACTAGCATGCTTTCTTTACTCAACTTCTGCTTGGCAAAGCATTTCTATTTTGAAAGCGAGGATAAAGATGCCCATTTCCAGAAACCATCCATAAGGTTTGGTTCAGCCCTTTTCTTTTCAGCAGGAGGAAAAATGTAAAAAGTGGACATGTGACAAGTTTGATAGACTGGTAAAACTCTGAAAAGGCCATTATTCAAATATTTATGGATCCTTTTAGCTAATGGATTCAAATTTATAATGCCGCACTTGTCAACAAGATAATTTTGCAGAAACATTAAAGGCTGAGCAGTTCGGTCCCTTCTAACCCTGAGGCCTCTTCTCACCGCAGCAAATGAGCAGCTGTTCCCCGTGAAAATAGAACGCCACGCTCGCTGTGCGTTCCTGCGTGTAGTGTAGACCCACGGTTTGTCTTTGGGGCGGCCTCTACACTGTGCTTCGGGGAGGAAGCTGGCACGTCATGAGACAGCCGAGATTAGGCTACGTATCATTTTATCAAAAGAAGAAAGGCGACACAGTGTTACCACAGATACCTTGGACAAGAGGTACATCATTAAAACCGAAGGAGAACAGTAAACCACTATTCATGACGTCAGGCACTGCCATCTGTCTTACCGACCAGGGTACCCGGGTCAAGAGGAAAGAGTGTGGGACACAAATGTTGGTTATTAATAGGTTAACAAAATATACTTCACCCTAGGTAGGAACTGTCCTAAGTGACAAATAAGGAAGTTAAATAATATGTGTGTGTGTGGGGGGGAACAGACCTTGTAGATGGTTCTTCTATAAGTCAGTGCGTGTGTTTAGGAATGCTTTCTATTTGGCTTAAATAGGATGTATTAAGTCAATAGAATTAAATAAAAGTCATCTCCATGAGTAACAATATTTTGAGATGCAAGAATTTTAAAGGGGGAGAGAGTGTTGCTGTGGTACTCTGAGAGAAGGAGAAATTGAAGTGGTTTGAGAATAGTTTGTTCAGAGAACAGAGAAAAATCAGTGATGTGTTCATGTGTCTGGAGGGGCAGAGCGCCTCCTGGAGGTTCTAGGAAAGACTCCAATGGGTGGATTTTCGTGCCACCCATCAGTGGGTTTGGAAGGTGAGGCCTCCTGATCTTACGGAGGGCAGGAGCTTGACATAAGCCTCCTGCGTTAAGTCGGAAGCCACCCATCAGTGACAAGAGAACTCAAGAAACTACTCCATCTTCCACGGTCACTTTAAGGAAACTTCTTCTTTAGCCAGTGTCATGGGTAGATGGAGTCAACTATGAGAAACCTGAACCCCATGTCTGCATTGGTCATGGATATGGAGTTCATGGTCACACTGTCTAGAAATTAACACAGAATCATCAGAACAGATCAAAGCCATTAGGTCTCAGCAGGGGCCCATGGGAATCCACCCACAGGGAGACATCCGGGACCTATGAAGCTTCCTGCCTTCACTTCCAAGTGGGTTCAGAGTTAGAAGCTACAGACCAACATAAAGATGCGAACGACCATGAGATCCACATACAAAAAGTGATAGAATTTGTTCCCGGTAACTATAGATAGTAGAACAATCTAAGAGATTTTTAAGTAATATGTTAAAATATTCAAAACGCTAAAGCCACATATAGAATTTATCATGAGAGTTTATGAAAGAAGAATGAGCCTGGTTGGAAAGACAAGAACTAACAGGAATTCTAGAAATTATTCATGATCATCTATAGTCCTTGTGTAAGTGATCTGTGTAATGAATTGCTCCCAAACTTAGTGGCTTAAAAAAATAAACATTTATTATCTCCTGGTCTTCTGGGGCGAGAGCTCCCGGGCAGTTTAGCTGAGAGATTTCAGCCCAGAGCGTCTCATGAGCTTACAGTCAAGGCGTCTCAGGGGTGGCATCGTGGAAGGAGGCTCACTCACGTGGTGGGAAGGTTGGTCCTGGTTGCTGGTGGGAGGCTTTAGCTCCTCTTCATATGGGCCTCTTCACAGGCTGCTAGAGTGTCCTCAAGATAAGGTGACCTGTTTTCCCCAGGGTGACAATCCAAATGAGCAGTGCTAAAGGAGTAGTTCCTTTCATGACTCAGTCTCCCCTGGAAGTCACACAACATCGCCTCCTCCATTTTGTACCAATTAGAAGCAGATCTTTAAGTCTGGCTCTCATTCAGGCTGAGGAGATTAGGCTCCATCCTTTGAAGCAAGAAGGGTTAAAGGACTTGTAAACACTTTGGGATCACCACTTCTATTGAAATAAAAAGGTGTTTGTAATAACAGTGGTTATCTCTCAGTGAAGGGTTAAGTATGATTTTGGTTTTTTTACTCCCCAATGTTTTTTCCAAAATCTCTATACTAAAGATATTTTCACTTTCACAATGACAGGTAAGTATATATATAAGGAAGGAACTATCTGTTAGGGGCTTAATAGTTGGGCCGCTTACTCTGCGTCAAGCAATGTTCTTAGTGCTTTAGGATATGAATGTATTTACCTGCTGCCACAATAACTCTGTAAGTAGGTACTATTTTTATCCCTATTTTTAGATGGGAAAATAAAGCGCAATACGTAAATACATCTGGGAAAGAAGCACATTTCTTTCCACATCTGGAGTCTTGTGCATAAAACCTTTGTCATGGACTGAGATTTATTAAGTGTCTCACAGAGTTCAGTGGAGTGTCCAACATTTCATGATGTCACCTAATTCTGCTTTCTGTTTTCATAAGGCTGCTTCCTGTCTTCTTTGTGGGATAATAAAATGTTCAGGTGTACAGCTGGGATGGTCTTAATTACCATTGACCCAACGTGAAGAAGCCTTAGAACTGCCCAGGAGATAATTAAGGAAGCCTACCATGTTTATAAGGGGTCCTTGCC
The DNA here is from genome assembly GCA_002007465.1 of Ailurus styani. Lineage (NCBI taxonomy): Eukaryota > Metazoa > Chordata > Mammalia > Carnivora > Ailuridae > Ailurus > Ailurus styani. Next base: position 1,591,897 of record LNAC01000171.1, read on the forward strand.
TGGGTCCAATCTTTCAGAGGTTAAATACATTGAAGTTCATAAAACAATTGTGATTTATTTCTCTAAATAGGCAGAATAATTGAAAGCCAACAATGCTGCATTAGTTAGGAATTCCTTTTTCCTCGTGCAGCGTTGATCACAAAATGGAATGTCCTTATTCTCCTGTCCTCTGAGTTTAATACCAGTGCCACTTGGTTGGCATCTCATTCTCACCTAAGGATTGGACAACTCATTTATTCATTTGACACAAGCTTCTAAAGCTTCTACCATGTTCCCAGCATCACGCTAGGCACAGAATATATGGGGGACACAAGAAAAATGTGGTCCCTTCCCTCATGGAACTTACAGTCAGGCCAAATATTGTTAGAGGTGATTAATCAGAATTACTGCATGTGGATTCCTGGGACAACCCTCAGCTAGACAGACAATCCAGAACATACCAGATGTTTCTGTCTGAGAGTAGGAAGACTGTTGTCTGACCTGTGATCAAGCTGGGGTATATAAGATTAAGATTTTGGAGGAGAATTCCAGGTGTTTTTTAGGTTATTTTGTTTGTGTTTTAGTAAGTACATCTTCTTTGTGTTCCTTCTTTCATGACAAGTAGGAAACATTTTTATTGGCATGTGAAAATCTTATATTTTACTGCTTAGAGGGGGGAATTCACAATATTACATATAGTATAATCTAAATGGTGCCCAAAAAACGCATAGACAAACACCATTTAGGAACACACCCAAATATTTAAAATTGGCATTTTGGGGTAAGAGTGTCATGATCGCTCTATTTTCTTCCTCACTGTTTTCTGTGTTTCAAAACAAAATTGTTTTCCACGAGCCCTATGTATCTGACATGTAGATGCCAGGTAACACACTTGCGGTTTTGTCTATTTGGATAAAAGCATGTTGGTCGGAGAACACGTGGATGTTCCATGGATGATTTCCTGTGTCCGTCCGTGACTCCTGGGCAGGCGAGAGCCACGGAATTGAGGGCAAATTGAATCCTGCACCAGATTATAACATGAAGCAGAAGGTTGGCACACACAAAGGTGATGGCTACAGGGCGAGTGAGGGTGGTCAGACCCGAAGGAGGATGGTTCCGTGTTTGACATATTGAAAGACCATTATGTGAGTTCAGAGAGTAGTCATGATATGGAGCGAAGTTTGGATCGGAAGCTTGATAAATAAGTAATGGCCACCGAGGGTTTAGACAGTTTCATATTTAAAGAGATATTTATGAACTATTGCAGGACTTGGAATGGATCTCGGCTTCTCTCTTCCCTTCTCATTACAGCCAAAGGGAAGAAATGAGGTCTCAAGAAAAATGCAGACACCCTTAGAACCACGTACGACCTGTTCATTAAAAGTGAATGGGAGAATTAGCACAAGTTGATCTGGAAAAGTTCATTTTTATCTCTGCCTCCAATAACGGCTTCAGATAAGTACCCTGAACGGGTGCAGCTAAATGTAATGCATCCTGTCACCGAGCGCCTTTGATAGGGAAGCTGTGTTAAGCATTTCGATGAGGACCGCACGCACCCGAGCACCAAACCCGTCTCTGTTTCGAGATTCCAAATTTCTGAAAGAGATGAAGGGTAAACGCAGAATTCTGCTATTACCGTATTTGCATGTTTTGTTTCGCTTTGTTTATTTTTAAATTAAGGCTTGTTGACAGCCACCTTGAGGATTATCGCGGTGCTCAATTATTCAGTCCTACCATTTCGGCAGCCCTGCCTTATCTGGGACCTCTCAGAGTGTGATCTGCAAACACATGAGGATCTGGGAGCATGTGAATACAGCTGCGTATACAGGTGTAGGCACAGTCGTGAGTGTGCAAAGTGAGATTATATAGCATAAATATAAGAGTGTAAACCTATTGAGAGTATAAGGTCAGAGAATGGATCTCAGGTTCCCTATCCATAAAAGGCAAATAGTCATCAAGTTTGTAGCTGACAGGTAGAACTGCTGGTCCTCCCACCCCAGCCCAAGGTGTAAAGCTCTAGCATTTAGAATCTCTGCAGTTCACAGTGCAAAGTGATGAGGACTGAATGGGAGGAAGCTGGCGGAAAATCCAGAGTTGGAAGCTCTTGGGTATTTAGGATTAGAGGCCAAGTCATGGGATAGCATTTTCCTCCTGGACTTTGTTTTTCTTGGGAAAGAGTATGGAAGTGAAGAGGGATTTGGATCCCTGGAAGCAAGGACCGATGAGAGAATCTCAAATCTCTGCAATATAAACCCAAACTGCACTGGATCATTAGTTCCATGAAGATAGGAGTTCTGTACCATCCACCATCGTGTCTCTAGCTCCTGGCACTTAGTGGGTACGGGATAAATGCTTGCTGAATAAAGGACTGAACAATGCATGAAAAAAAAACAAAAACAAAAACAAAAACAAAAAGGCAAATAGTCATTCCTTCCACACTGGATGATTGTCAGGACTATGTAAGACAGGATGTGTAAATAATTTAGAATGTTACCTGGCATGCGGTAACCATTCAGTACATAGTATGTTTTTATGGTTGACTTTCTATAGATCTGTGTCAATACAAACAATTCTTAATGATTATGAAACTAGCAGTAAGATCTGCATTTTAAGTTTATTCTATTACATCTGCATTCCAAAACCAGCCCGTTGCCCACGATGTCTATATTGATTTCTCTAAAGCAAGCATATTGCCTATCAATATTTGTATTGATTTCTCTGCTCACATTGTCTTGAACCCATTTTATAGAACGAGAATTACCATTCCCGTCTCGCTGATAGAGGATTCAGATTCTGTATTGGGTAAAGCAAGGGGAGTCCAGAAGGAAGAGGAATCCTTTTTTCTTTTTTTCTTTTTTTAAACCTGATAACCTTTCTTTATTCCTTGAGGAGGAGAGAATTTGCCTAACACAGGTGTGCAAACATCCATCTCTGCCCCCAGCCTATCACACTGGATGCATCGTAATCCCTCTTCCCGGGCATTTGAGACACTTGTATTTCATGACCAGTTATCTGCAGACAGGTGTCTCAGAAAAGTGCCTTGGCTTGAAATTGTCTGTTCCATCATCCTGTCCGTGGAATAGTACACAAAAAGATTGTTGAAGGGGCGCACACACTTTTCTCTAAGTAAATTAGGTTTCCTTTGAAAGGTGTTCTCAGTCTTCCCCATGACAGGTGTGACTCCCAAAAGACACAAAGTCCTCAGAGATAAGTGAGTTCATTCAATGATAAATATGGGTCACCGTCTGCACATCTGCTGGGCCACCTGTGCTTGAGATTTCCCTGAGTTCCGGTGTGGCAGATGAGAAGAGCCATACCCACATGCCCACCCTCCCATGTTGGTACTCCAGGCCTGCTAAGGAGAAGGTGGTCCCGCAGAAGGAAAAATCAGGATATCGTCCTCTGATAGCTTTCAAAGCAAATGATTTTATCTATGGAATCTAATAAGAATAAAATAAGACTCGAGCCCCAGGAAAGACTTCTGGGCCAAATCAACTTTCAGGGACAGTTCACTACAAGCTTTCAATCTATTTACCAGATCGGTTCAGTATATGCAGTTGCGCAGAAAGGCTCGATTCCAACATGAGAAAGTCTTATTAGGGGCACAGATGCTATTATGGGTCCCAGGCATCCAATTTAGAGAGGAACTTCAACATTTATGTTAGCATTGCGTGGAAAAAATATATTTGTTGTCTGCACGCGAAGAGGTAAGAGAACCTATGAGCTCGAGGAATGATTTCCTAAAAGGAAGGAAAAAGAAGTTCTTAGAAGGAAGGCTTTGACCTAGGACAGAAGCATGTGGAATTAGGCCAGGGTAAAATAAGTGAACAAAGAGGTTTCACTGTAAATTAAGAGAAAGGGGTGAAAAGGAAGTGATTGCTTAGGAGTAGGATATTAATGTGTATAAAGAGTAAGTGATAGCATCTAGTGATCACTCACTATCTGCAACAGATTTGACTAAGGACTTACATACGTGATCTTGTTTGATGATCCTCAAACCCCAGGACAGAAGCAATGCAGAGCAGTAGTGGGCACACAAGATCTAAGGAAGCCTGAATCCACACCCTGACATCACACCTTACTAGCTGTATCATCCTGAACAACTTGTTAACACCCTCACTTTTTGCTCATGAGCATAATTGCTGTACCTCAAAGGTAGTGTGATATAACACGAGATGATGCTTTGTAAAGCCCGTGTCTTGGCTTAGGAGATGTTCTCAGGGAAGGCTAGCTGGGATGAGGTCACAATTAGTTTTATAAATGAGGACGCTGAAGTTTGGGTGATTGACAACCTTTGTTTCAAGACCCCATAGAGACTAAGTGGCAGAGCGGGGATTTGAACTCAGATCCGGGTCACGTCAAAGCCTGTGTGTGCCGCCGTGCATCACTGGGGTCTGATGGGAGAGAAGAGAGGTGTGGTCAGTTCCTCGCTTCTGCAACTTAGGACTGGCCAGACTGAATGTGGAGATGTCCCATTCATCAGTAGGTTCATGTGCAGAGAAGGGACCAAAAATAGGACAGTGAATCCTCCCAAGTCTGATCCTGAACTTTAAAATCTAAGTTATTCTTACCGGTGGTCATGTAACAGATTCCTTTGACAGCAGAACTGGATAAATGGCAGACTCTACCAGGCACAACTGATATCATGAGATTGCACAACGTGAGGAATAAAAACAGCCACACCTCTTGTATTCATTCTGGTTGATTACTCAGGCCTCATAAACACTCTTACGTGTTTATGAGAAATTTTTACTGTATCCCTCATGCAGTCTTCCCTGACCGCATGCCCTGCCTCCCATGCCCACATGACTTGTCCCTGAGTCCCAGGAGCTGTATTCATCTCATGGGGACATCTTGGCTTCAAGAGCCAGTTGGAGGGAGGAATGGTGGGTTGGGAAGTCTGGAAAACGACCTCAGGTCCCGACCCCTGCTATTTCTGGCGCCTCCACATGGTGTCACTGTTGAGCACTGGTCTGCTGCAGCCTATGTGGTTTTGCCCATCTCTGCAAGGAGGCCTTTTTGCTGCTGCTTAAGGTCTTAGCTTTGACCAGACTGATATCCTAACCTTAGAATCCCATGGTTTAGCCCCTTTGGGTTTCAACTGCATGCTCAGTGATTTCTGTAAAGAACGCCCACTGTGTCAGAATGACAGGATCCGAGGTCTCTCCAGCCTTAATCCCATGATGGGTTTCTCCAACAGACTTTAGGGACTGATGTTGATTCTGGGTTGCCAGCCAGGATGACCTTCTGTCTCAGTGAGCAACACTTTGGGGCCAATCAACGAATCATAAACAAGAAGATCCCAGTGAGGGTATTTACCACCCCCCCCAAACCCTAACTTGGAAAGGTATATACCCCCCTGTGTTTATTGCAGCGTTATTTACCATAGTCAAGGTATGGAAGCAACCTAAGTGCCCACTGATAGATGAATGGATAAAGAAAATGTGATTGATATGTACAATGGAATATTATGAAGTCATAAAAAGGAAGCATTCCTTCCATTTACAACAACCTGGGTAGACCTAGAGGGCATTATGGGAAGCAAAACAAGTCACACTGAGAAAGACAAATACCACATGATTGCACTCATATGTGGAATCTCAAAAAAAAAAAAAAAACCCAGAGGAATAAATAAACACAAAGGAGAATGAAACCTGTAAATGCAGAGAACAAACTGATGGTTGCCAATGGGAAGGGACGTAGGAGGATGGGAAAAGTGGATGAAGGAGGGTGGGAGATACAGTTTTCCAGTTATGGGATGAATAAGTCATGGGAGTAAAGGGCACAGCATCGGGAACATTGTCAATGATACTGTAATGGCGCTGTCTGGTGACAGATGGGAGCTATACTTGGGGTGAGTGTGGCCTAACATAGAGCAGTTGGATCACCATGTACACCTGAAAATGATGTGACATGTACATCAACTATACTCAAAAATTTTTAAGGGGCCCCTGCATGGCGTAGTTGATGTCTGACTCTTGGTTTCAGTTCAGGTCACCATCTCAGGGGTTCATAAGATTGAGCCCTGCATCAGGCACTGAGTCCGCTTGAGATTCTTGCTCCCTCTCCCTCTGTCCCTCCTGCTTGTGCTCTCTCTCCTTAAAATAAATAAGTAAATATTTAAAAAAGTAAATTTTAATTAAAATAAATTTTAATTAAAAATTTTAATTTAATAAATCAGTGAATCAAAAAGGCTCTAAAAAAATGAGTCACCAAAGGAAAAGGGTCAGGAAAGTTTTCTTTGTATCAGACACCTCGTTCCTTACTTAAATTTACCACGTCTTCTCGGGTAATTGGCTCTGATGGCAAAGGATACTGGGACAGCCCCACAAAGTCCTAGCACATCTTTTCCTCTGGGCAAGGGAGTATCTGCTGGGGTTTTTTTGCATGGCTGAGCAGTGGCCTCCAGAAACTCTTCCCAGGGTGAAGAAAATCTGCAAATTTCCCTCTGAGTCTTCATAGAGACCCATCACTAGCTTCCGGGTGGGAAAAATTAAGGTATCCATACACTGTCATTCCTTGACACGACTGTTCACTTTTTCCAAACCAGAAATCCAGGTCTGGAAGGTAGCAAGTGGGACTTGATTGTTGGCTCTCAGAGTACTGAGAACAGATATGCATAGCCCTATGGAAGAATGCTTGCTGGTCACTGTGTGGCCTGACCACTGAGAGCTTCCCCAGGGAGGGAGAGTGATGGTGTCCCTTTTCTCCCAAAGCCGTCCAGGAAGCGGGACTAACAGCTCATTGCTGAGGAGGCAAAACTAACCTGACAGTGGATTGGGAAATGCTGAATCAGTTATTCAAATAACATTGATAATGGTCTTTATTCTCATGCTGCTTTGAATCTAGACACTGAACAACAACAATAAAAACAAAAAACCTGTTGTATGTGGTGTGTGAGATGCAGAGGTAATCCTAGCTGAGAATAAAGGGAGAATGCGTTAGCGTAATCAGGGCAGGCTACACAGAGGATGGGACCTTGAAGTGGAAGATACAGAAGGGACAGTTAGGCCAGTGATTCTCAGCTGGGGGTGACTTTATCCCCTAGGGGACCATGGGCAATGTCTGGAGACATTTTTGGCTGTCACTTTGAGGGGACAGGAGAGGTTGCTAGTGGTATCTCACGGGAAGAGCCCAGGGATGCTGCTAAGCGTCCTGCAATGTACAGCACAGACCCCACAGTGAAGAAATATCTGGATCCAGATGTCAGTGGTTCTGTGATTGAGACGTAGGCTGGGAACTGGAGGTGTAGTCCAGCCACGTGACAAGAGTACAGTGTCAGCCAAGAAATAACCGGCACAATACATGCTCAGAATCAGCGTAATTTGTTCCCATGGAAAATCGTGGTGTTGAGCAGAGATGGTGACGCCCGGAAAGGCTGGGGACATACTTGGAGAGAGACTGAAGCTGAGCTGGGTCAAGTGAGAGAGGCCACAGCTCGTGCCCTGGGGGGTCAGGCAGGAAGGAGAGGAGTGAAGCCCACAGGCGGAAGCCTGGAGGGCATGGTGGCCCTGACACTGGAGAGGGCCCCTTGTTCTCAAGTTCAAGGTGTGGCCATGAGGAGAAGTAGACAGGGTCACTCAATATTCTATGTTTTGAAGAAAAGCCAGCATCCTGAAATTTTATATCTTGGCAAATACTTAATTTTAATCATTTTTAACACAGTGCAGTGTAAGAAAAAGTACCCTCGGGAGAAATTTTGGTGTGCAGAGCTTCCGTTCGTGACACATGGGTCCAAGTTACATGGGACTGAGGTGTCTGGATGTTGATATGCTTTCTCAAGTCCTCTGCCAAGTCCAGTGTTACATCCCATGACTGGAAAGAGCAGGTCTCCCAGCTCATCCTCAACTGTAGGTCTTTGATGTGCCACAGTTTTAAGTCAGGAAGGTTCTCACTTTCCACCTCCACACCCTTCACTCCATTTTTCTCTGCACCTTCTAAACCCAACAGTCAAGAACCAAGGCACTATTGCCTAGACTCGCTTAAACAAGATGGAAGGAAAAGACAAAAATTCCCCTTAATCCCGGTTGATATGTGACTTTGCCTAGCACTTTGAATACTATTAAGTGTTTGAATTTCTTCCTGTGTCTTTTTCACCGAGATGACTGTCTTTCTGTTTCGCTGACAGCCTCTACAGGACCAAATTGACAGCTCTTTAAAGGAGGCTGACGAAAAGCAGCATTAATTAAGTCATTGCCGGACTGTAATTGTGTTAAGAAGTAAAAATCTAATATGAGAAAAGGTTAGTGAGTCCTCTCTTGTGTCAGATTTTCTACTCCCTATGAATATTAATGTCCTTAATGAAGACAATCTTTGCCTCATCAAGTCGTTGTTCCGCATTCAGGTGCCAAATCCCCGTACCATTGATTTGTTTTTAAAGAACAAATATGTCAGGAGAGAGTGACTGTCCTGTTTCTTATCAACATCATAGAGGATGCTTTTGTATTCCTGGAAAGAGTTTATAGATTTTTGTGTGCGTGTACAAGCTCTTGCCAAGGGGAGGGGAAATCATGATGCGCAGGAAAGGTAAATGAGTTACCGTAATTTAATATTAGTGTTGCGTTTGATCGCATTAGCTCCTTTTCTGTGTGTGTGAGCAATATTCATATATTAGCGGGGTTACAATCAGCAGTTTTAACGATAAAATAGGAATTCGCTCCAGAAAAAGAAAGGCCTGTGGTTTAAGCATTGAAACGAGCTCCATGAGAGAATCTCAGCCTCCTTCGCTGATGACCTTCCTTCTCTGATGGGGCAGATAATGACGATGCTGATGAAGGGTGGGTTTTAAGTAGGTTTGGGGCCCTGAGGAATGCAGCCCTATAGAGGAATGTCGTGTGTCTTTCTCCTCTCTCTCCTATTATTTACTCCTACTTCCTTTAATCAAAGACGGATCTCTTTTCTCCAGAAATCTTGGCCAGTAAGTAGAATAACCTTTTTTTTTCCCCCTCCCCTTTGGTATCACTTGGATTCTTCTGCTCTAGAAGGTCCAGGTTATCCTCCTCTTGCCAATAAAGTCAGCAGTGTCAATATTGTTCCTGGTGAGAGCCTTACTGAGTCAATAAATTGAGTCACATACCTCACTGATGAGAAACTGTTCACAGAACTGCGTTGGGCTGAGAGTAAGAGGGAAACTCCAAAAGAGCAATGGAATTATGAGAGGTGGTGTTTCTATACTGGTCTGGGTCAACGTGGCTGTTCTGTGAGGGGCAGTGATTACAGGCTCCCTTCCACTTCTGCACATCATCTCTAGTGTGGTTCTTGTCCCCGTGGGGCCAAGATGGCTGTTGGAACTCCAGCCATCGTGCTCATTTTCAGAGCAGGAAGCAGACAGCTTCATATTTCCCAGGGAGGGATGGGGCCAAAATGTACTATGATCACATGTGTGATGATCACATGTATGCTAGGCAATTCACCTATATTATTTTATTTACTGTTTCTATCACTATATGATGTATCACTATAATTGTTTTCTTTTGCTACATAAAAACTTAACACAAACTCTAGTTTAAAACAACACAAATTTATTGTCTCATGGTTCCATGGGTCAGGAGTCAGAGTTTGGGTTGGCTGGGTCTTCTGCCCAGGGTCTCACCAGGCTGAAAGCACATGTTGGTGGAGGCTGTGATTCTCATCTGAGTCTCTGGGTCATCCAGGCTCACTGGTTGTTGGTATAGTTGATTTCCTTGTGGCTGTATGACTGACACTCCCCTTTTCTTGCTAGCTGTCATCCAGAGATGACATTCACCTCCTGGAGGTCACCTGTAGTTCCTTGCCACATGGCTCCCAGAGGCAGTCCACAGCATGGTAATTTGCTTACTTCTAGGCTAGCAGGATCTCATCCCTCTGAAGTTTCATTGTCACAATATATAGGCACCTTTGCTTAGGTCAAGCCTACCCGGGATAATCTTCACCTGATTAACTCCAAGTCAGCTGATTAGTGACCCCATAACAGGAGTGAAATCCAGTCATTTCTCGTCATACTCATAGGTGCCATCCATACTCCTGGAGGGAGGGTCATATGAGGCATGTAACACGAGTGGGTGGTGGGAATCTGGAGGGTCATCTTAGAATCCTACTCATCCTACTTCATCTCTTCTACAAATATAGAAATTAGGGCTCGTGCAGACAAAAAATTTGTCCTAGTTTGTAAGGAAAGTGGTTTAGGATTGTATCTATGTCTTCATGACTCCAAATATAATGATTATTCTCCAGATACGGTAATACCACTTATTGTCAATATACCTGGAGTGGTTGACTGTGCTCTTGGTTTCCCACACTGTCCTTTAAACAAGTGTCTGTCAGGGGTAACATAGTCATTAATTCATTGACAAAGTGTTTATTGAGAATCTTCTATCTGCCAAGCACTAAGACAGAGGGACTTTGACATGAGGCGGTATGGAAATGTGGTAAAAAGGGGCTGAGTCCCTCTGGAGCCAGAAGGCCAGAGTTTGAATTGTAACTCAGTCACATAGTATGTGTATAACCCTCTGAAATAATTCACGTCACCTCAGTTTACTAATCTATAAAATGAGTATGATAATAGTGGGACTTAGTTCATAGAGTTGTTGATATAGATAGCATCCAATCAATATTTGCCATTATTATGAAGTAATTGTGTCCATATTGTCTGTTTTTGATTGCAAACTTTTGGAAATCAAGGGTGGAGTCTGGAAGCTATTTCGTTGTATTATCAAACCTTCCATCGAACACCAAGACGTATCAAAAATTAATTCTTCTTGTGGAGCGGAGGGCACATTTCTGCCATGAGGCAGATTTCCCCCATCTTACCAAACACACTTGGGCATTCAGAACGGAGGGAAAAAAACCCTGCGCATTTTACTAGTTCTCTCTCCAAACACAGTGCAGACTGCTCAGCTGTTTCTTCAGAGGGGGAAAATCGGATTGGCTCCAGATCCCTTCTCGGCTGCCAGACCGTGGGAAGTGAGAGAGAATGTCAAAGCTGGCAGTTGACAAACAATAAGATTGTTCCAAAATGAGGAGGATTGGCCTAAGGAATATCCTTCACAAATGTTTTTCTCAGCTTTTAATGAAGAAGGAGAAGGGGGGGAAATGCCACAAACCCTACCAAGATACTCTGGAACACTGGGGTCACAACCCTAACCCTCTTCAAGCCCAGGAATGTACCAACTTTGAGTGTATGGGAGAGAAAAATGTTTGCATATGCAAATAAGAATAATATCAGTCCCCTTGGACCCCAGCCCCATTTTACTTCTCCTTTCCCCCTCCAAAGAGACTGCTATTAGGAGTTAGAAATATGGCCTCTGACCACTTGTGTTTTTATTTTTTATTTTTTTTTTAAAAGATTTTTTTTTTAAAGATTTTATTTATTTATTTCACAGTGGGAGAGAGATCACAAGGAGGCAGNTTTGCAAACGTTTCAAGCCCAGGAATGTACCAACTTTGAGTGTATGGGAGAGAAAAATGTTTGCATATGCAAATAAGAATAATATCAGTCCCCTTGGACCCCAGCCCCATTTTACTTCTCCTTTCCCCCTCCAAAGAGACTGCTATTAGGAGTTAGAAATATGGCCTCTGACCACTTGTGTTTTTAAATCAACTATATCTATGTTATATTCCCTGAGAAAACACATGTGATTGTTTTGTTATTTTTACCAAAAACACCCCACATTCCTTTTACTTTTATAAAAAGTATCATAATGGAGAAACCATTCTTCAACTTGCTTGTTTCTTTCAACTCTCAGAGGTCTCCCCCCACCCACCCAATGTCAATACACATCGATCTTGCTCATTCCTTTTAAACTGCGAAATGCCCTACATTTAATTTATCCCCCAGTTGCTGGAATAGTTTGTTTCCAACTTCCCAGTATCACAAGCCATGCTTCAATAAGCATCTGTTTGGAAAAACATGGTCACCTTGGCTAGCCTGTCAGTCTTCACTTTGGTGATGTGAATTCAGGGGATGGTCTCTTGAAGGTTTTCTGGGCTCCCCCCCAAACGAGCCAGTTGATAGAAGGTTCATTTGTTCCTTTCAATATTATACACTAACAATAGGTCAGGCATTGTGGTAGGTATTGGGGATATCACATCAGGTATGACAGTCCCCACGCCACCTCCAGCAGCTCAAGTAATAAATTCTATGAGAGAGACATGTGCAAGGGAGTGCGTGGTACAGAGTAGGACAGCAGAGAAGGAGAACTAGAGAGAGTTCTCTGGGAAAGCGTTGTCAGTTGGATTCAGCTCTTAGGAACCATCCTTCAAAAAGAACACCCTCATCCTTTGAACCTTGGTGAAGACAGGCTGTAGCAAGGAACATGAGCTTGTGCGATGATTTGGACTCTCCTGTAGAGATCACTCAAGGTATCCATTGGGTGATTATTCAAGACTATGAATGGAGAGACAAGAGGAGGAACGACAGGGAGATGATTGAATTGTGAGTTACACTGACTGGGGCTAGGATATGTCTTAGAAATTTTAAAAAATGATATGAATAAGGTATATATATGTGTGTGCATGTTTTACAGGGGAAAATCTGCTGTTTCTAGTTAGTCAAGTGACTCTAAGAGCTAGGTTTCTAGTCATTGAGGGTNGAACCATCCTTCAAAAAGAACACCCTCATCCTTTGAACCTTGGTGAAGACAGGCTGTAGCAAGGAACATGAGCTTGTGCGACGATTTGGACTCTCCTGTAGAGATCACTCAAGGTATCCATTGGGTGATTATTCAAGACTATGAATGGAGAGACAAGAGGAGGAACGACAGGGAGATGATTGAATTGTGAGTTACACTGACTGGGGCTAGGATATGTCTTAGAAATTTTAAAAAATGATATGAATAAGGTATATATATGTGTGCATGTTTTACAGGGAAAAATCTGCTGTTTCTAGTTAGTCAAGTGACTCTAAGAGCTAGGTTTCTAGTCATTGAGGGTTTAACTATAATTTTTATGATTATGATTAATTGGGGATTTTCAACCCCCAATATCCTGTCATAACCCTGGGGCCTCACTTTTTGTCTACCATGTTCTAAGGCTGCTATGTACGTTTCTCTGCATTAATGACTTCTAGTTCTCGGATGGCGAACTCCGTATTTTTCCCTGAGACAGTTTGTAGACTCTGTCCTCTCAACAGTGGAAGGCATGGTCAGTCCAGGCCCTGGCTGGGGAGCGGGGAAGACCAGAACACTCTTGGTATAAGGCTTCCTTCACAGTCACTGTTGCTCCCACTCTTCACCACCAAGTCTGCCAAATCCAAACATCACGTGTGCTGGAAACCTGTGTGACAAAATTATTTCCTAAATGAGAGAACATCAATATAGATCCGTTTTGAAAATCCCTTCCTGATTTTGAAGTTCACATTTGTGAACTTTCTTGAAGAAAGAAAAATAAAAGACAAATAAAAAGCATGTTTTCATAGGAGAAATTAGAGAAAACATATTCTATGAGGATTTTGTTTTGTTAACTAGAGCTAAATAGAGTGGAAGTAAAATCCAGAGAAGTATCTATAAATATGGGTTTTGGACCTTCCTTTTTTTTTATGTTCTGAAAAGTTAATTCAAAGTAAATTATTTGTCTCTAAGAGGGGGTACAAGGTATTGGAAAAATAACACATCAAAATGTAAGTATGTACATTTTATGTTCACAAGTAAGATAATGAGGATGAGTGGGCATTTGTTTTTGAAATCAAAGTTCTGTTACACATGAAATTGACTATTGAGTTTCCATGACTCACCAGTTCAGTTTTGATTGGAACTGCTTGTAGATGGATGAATCCTAAAATAATACTTGAATAAGAGCCCATTTACATAAACACACACAAAATGTTTAAGAATAACATTGAAATGTATTATAAGTCAGGGGATTTTTAAAATATTTCCCTTTCTAAATGCAAAGTGAAGGCTTCCATTTCCAAAAGGATAGAGTATATGTAATTTTCCCTATTCCTCCCATTAAGTACAAATGAAGACCCTGGATATTGTATATATGACTAAATTAAGAAGACAATGAAGGTTGAAGAGAAGAAAGCAAAGAGAAGAATGCGGGTTAGCTAGGGGCCTTTGGACTCAAGGATGATGTGGTGTTGAGTTCCCTGGGTTTTCTTTTTGCATCCTACAACCCAGACTGGATGCTGAAGAAGCCAGAAACCCAGCACAAAAAAGCAGAGAAGGAGAACTAGAGAGAGTTCTCTGGGAAAGCGTTGTCAGTTGGATTCAGCTCTTAGCACAAAAAAGAGCCCCAACAAAAACCTGCTCTCTCCAGCCAAAGGACCCAAACAAGGGGCAGCCTGATAAACTAGAAAACTTTTAAATAACCAGGGAAAGGAATGAGGCTCTAATCCCACCTGCACCAATAAAGGCTAATGGGAAGCTGAGCCATTCCCCTCATGAGGCTGTCATGAGGTGGCCACCGCTCCCCCATGGTTGCTATCAGAGCCTTTCTGTGAGGAGAGGCAAGATGGCTACCATGGCCCACAAGTGCCAGTTCCATCTCCTCTCCCTGAGATTTCTTCAGAGGCCAGTGGGGAGCTAGAGCACCCACTCCCAACCAGAAGCAATGAGAGGCCCCAGCACCCCCTTTCTGGTATCAACAGAGGCAGAGTGAGGCATCTGGACTTCTACCTGGAGGCAGAAAGTAAGTGGCTACATGAGGATCCTTTGAATGTTGGGAATGTGGGAATATTCTCTATGTGACCACATCAGTGTCAATGCCAGGCTTGTGATATTGTGCTACGGTTTGGCATGATGCGCCCATTAGGGGGAATCGGGTGAAGGTGGCATGAGAGCTCTCTGTGTTATTTCTTACAACGGCACGGGAGTCTGCAATTCTCTGAAAATAAAAGCACAACATGAAAAAAATATATGTTGTCTTCTGGTCTTCATTATTACCTATTTTCACATTCATTGGTTTTTCACAAAGACATTTAGTGAGGACTCAGTAGGCATAGGGCAGTGAGGATCCTCAAATGTGTAGTTTCCATTCTTGCCCTCAAGGATCTATTAATCTCTTGAGGAGAAACTAATTTGTAAAACAATAAAAAGGAAAAAAAATCCTTAAAAGTGGATTATTTGGAGGCTCCGTGTTTTATCATCCTAATCAACTGGCTAAGGGTCAAATGGCAAAAAAAAAAGTGACTTTATAAAATATATTAGGACTTGCCTAAAGTTCCTGCTTAGAACAACTCAAGAAATGTGCTCCAGCAAGAAAAAACAACCCACGATTTGTAGGGCAAAACCTATCCAGATGACAGATAATTGGGACGTATTTGTACCTTGCATTGCTAGTCCTTAAAATCACCATAAGCATCCTCATCTTTTTTCAGCGCGAAATGGTTTAAATACCGTGTTTTCAAGGTCTTAGACTACACTGGCTCATCACATGAAGTACCACTTCTGTTTCTCTTTGTTCTGACCCCAACTGTGAAGGTCATTCACTTGACATCCTGACCACTGCCCTGTTCCCATCAATGCCAGGCCGCCAAGGGCAGGCCCCCGCAGCCGAGGCAAGATTGCAAAACCTCCCCAGTGTGATTCCAGCGTAAGATCAGGTCGGCGAAAGGAATCTGCAAAAGCCACTCAAAGGGCAAGTCCACTTTGATCTCTTCCTTGTGTTCTCTCCCACTGCTTTACCGTCTTTCCACATCCTCACAGAAAGCCCTGCCTTGGAAACTTACTGTCTCCTCTCTCATGTGTGAACTATTTTCACAGTGGTTTTTGAGTTTGTGTTGTTGCCAGATTTAATGTAATGTAGACCAATGTTTCCCAAATTCAGTTTTGCACATTGGTGACAGTCGGTGACAAAGTTTTTACAGATCTTCAATGAAATAAAGGAAATAAGAAAAAACACAGCACACATTTTTCAAGCCAAGTGTATTCGTTTAAAGGGTGGTCCTTTATGGAAATACTGTTTTTCCTGCTGTGTGTGTATGTGTGTGCAGTGGGGTGGGGGGGTGTTTAAAATGACTTCTTTTCTGAGCAAAGGTGTTAGTGTTGCTGATGGCTACGTTTTACTTTTCAGTGATCTTAGTTTGCAAGAGAAAAAGTTGCCCCCCCTTTGCCCCCATAATGCTCTAGATCTCCATTCTCTGCAACTTATCCCTGGTTGAAAACAATTAGCAAAAATATTACAGACTGCAAATACATAATTTTTTTAAAGACAAGCAAATATGATAATATAACACAGCTTTAAAAAGTCCAATGGAAAATTAGGTCTTGCTCACATACTTGTCCCTCTGTGGAAACTCATAGAGTGCATTTGAATTTTATAGGCTTTGAAAATGACTGCTGCAAAGACTCTTAACATGGTGTACTACTGCATTTGCTTAATTTGTTCAACCGTAGTATTCCTATATTTTTCCTACATAATATACATATTTGTTTATTTCATAGTGTACATTTTGGGAAATGCTGCCCAATTTGGGAAATGCTGTAAATGAAGCATGAGATAGTCAGTGGAGAAAATGTTAGGAGTAAGAAATATGGGTAAGATTAGTTGGGCAAACATTTACAAAAGCAATGCATTTGGGGAAAACTTAGTTGAAAGTAGAAAGGGAATTGGTCTGGCTGTGGAAAGAGCCCAAAAGAAAAAAAAAAAGATAAAATTAATCTGTACATGCAGCTACAAACAGAACTGCCAGCAGGTTCCAGGCAGCTAACCTCAGTGTGTGAAATAGGCAAGGATCATATTAGGGAGTGGTGGGGAGTGTGGTAAAATGAGGAGCTCAAGCCATGCTGCTTACCTCCCCTGGATTTTCACCATTCCAGGAGGCCGATGTGGCAGTGGTGGCAGACCTTTCGGATTTTGAGAAGTCAGAGATCCAAATCTTTTCATAAGACATTTCTCTTTTTTAAAATGTTGATAATTCACAGCTTAAACTAACAAGTGAGCCAAATACATGCATGTATGTATTTCCATATACATATATGCAGTGTGCATATACACAATATACATAGGTTGCTGGTTTACAAGTCATGACCTATTCTTCATTAGGAAATTATTGTTGAAGTTATGTGACATACAATGATAACATGTATCAAAAATTACACTGATGTTGGTAATATACAACACCCTAAGCAACCATGAATGTTTAAGCTCATTATCCAATTAGACCAAGATGGCACTGGTCGAATTGTCTTTCCCCAGGAGGTGATATTAATGCTATTTCCTTTTTCGTTGTTGTTGTTGAAAAAAATAAAAACAACGGAATCTACCTAGAGACCACCTCTCTGCTTCCCTGTTCCTCTCTTCCCTTCTGGGCTCATCTACTGGGTCTTCCATGTGCGGATCTGGCCTTGGGGCTGTAGCTTGTGGAGCATTAGCTATGGGCAGGCAGGCAGATGTGGTTTTGGTTTTGTGAGCAGCAAAGCGAGAGAGAGAGAGAGAGAGAGAGAGAGAGAGACAGTTTACTCCCAATCTAGGAGCTGTGTAGGGATCATAGCACTCATGAGAGGACTCTCTTACTCATGTGAGTTTTTAAAACAACCACCACAAACCACCTGGTCTCCAAAGAGGACCCATGACTCTCAACCTCAGATTAAATGTAACAATTAAAATACATTTATGCCCTAGTAGAGAAACTTATTCTCCATAATGTTACTGGGAATGACCACCATGGTCATTTGTAACTGGTACCCACGCCCCATCTGGATGAATGTGGAAGTACATGCAGGTGAATTGAAAGGTTGAACGTTGAATATGACAGCCTCCGTGAGCTTCCATTTTTGAGAACATCTGCTGTCAAAGTCTAAAATTTCCCCTAGAAAGAGGAGAATGTTTTTGGTGTATGTCAGGCCTTCTCAACTGGGGGTGATTTTACTCTCCCCCTCCCTCCCCCCATCCTCCCC